>CBVK0101253836.1:0-22385 GCA_900067695.1 Picea abies
TCATCTTCAAAAATTCATTTCTCCTCAACCATGAGGATCCACGTGACGTGCTACATACCACCAGAAAGAACATGATGTATACTATCCATCCATGGGTGTTGTATCTTCATTTTCATTTTCCCTCATGTCCAAATAACTTCATCAATGTTCTGGTCCAAAACCCATGACTAGGGTTGACATCAATGACAACAACCAATCTTCCAACAGGGACTTGGTGGTAGAAAGACTTCAAATCAATATTAATAAAGTGTTTTTCCCCTGTGAGCTAATCAAGGAGGTCATCAATTTGGAGAATTGGGTATCGGTTCCGGACTGTGATTTTATTCAAGGCATGGTAATCAATGTAGAGTCACCAGGTCCCATCTTTCTTCTGCACCAACATGATTGGGCTCCGACAAGGTGATGATCTGGGATAGATGTGCCCCTTGTGGAGTAGTTCTTGGATCTGCCTCTTGATCTCCTTGTTTTCTAATAGAGAGTGTCAATATACTGGCTCATTGGGTAGCAATTTGCCTGAGGTCAAACTGATCAGATGCTTGACCTGGTAGTGCAGAGGTACCCCGATAGGAGAGGAGAAGATATCTGAGTATTCTTCCACGACCTTATCCAATTTCTTATGTTGTGTAGAGAGATCGACTGTAGAGTCCTTGGATGTGGTTGTGATCTTTCACTCACTCTGAGAGTGAATCATGAAGAAGACAAATTTCTCGGTTTGAGAGATGACCTTCCTGCATTGCTTGGTAGAGATCAAGGAAATAAAACTAGGTGGGACTGCCTCGGGTATCCTGTACAATTTTTTTTTCAAAGTAATAATAACACTACGAGGCCTAGACTCATATACATCATGAAGTTTCCATAAATAAGGTTAGCCCAAAATAACATTACAAACTTCGAGAGGAGAAACATCACATAATACCTCGTCTTTGAAGGGCTTGATGTTGTACGATAGTCGGCACTGTTGGCTGACTCAGAGATCGCTTCCTTGGCGAAGCCATCCAATGGTGTAGGGTTTTGGGTGTGGTGTTATCGATAGGGCCAGTCACTTGGCGACCTCTACTGGGATGAGGTTCTTCTGGCTACCACTTTTTATGAGGAAAATATCTCTATGGCTAGGGGTAAACCACAATAGACGGAAATGATTGCAAAAATCAACTCTAATCTCAAATATTCTATATAAACAAATATGCTATAAAGACAAGATAAAATGCCTACCTTGTCCAGGCATTCAATGAAGTCCATCATTGAACACTTGACTCAAAGAAATACACCTACAACTTGTCCTCAACAACCAAGAAACAAAAGGATATGGTGATAATATATAATGTTATCACATTCAATAGCATAATCTATCAACATTCATAATAAATATGCCCATGGAATAACAATTAAAATATTTGTAAGATATTAATTGGATGAGAAAAGAGTAATTTTATTAAAATGTAATCAACAGAAGTGAATGAATTACAAAATTCTATGTCGGTACAATTTGAAATTGAGGAACTAAGTCCCTTCCAGCTGGGCCTCCACCACCTAAATCCTCCATCGAAGGCAATCTCATATAAGAGAGACAATGAGGTTCTCAATCATGTAGGGAAGAGCTTGGGGGTTGAACAATGTGTTCAGACTTAAAAGGATAAAGGGATGCAGACTCAATATCAAGTGAATAATTTCTCCAGAGTAAATTTTCTCTCAAAGTTGAATTCTTCTCCCCTTTTCCATAGCTCAAATTTGGCCCATTTATAACCTTCAAGTGGAATTGAAAGGCCAATTCAAAACGTTTCTAGTATATGGAAGGTCAAGGATCATGGATCTCATGAAGTGACATGGAAACACGACACCATTTTTTAATTTTGAGCACAAAACCCGATGTACACGGGCTGTAGTGGTGCAACCTGCGTATACGCATGTTGTATAATAGATAGGGCGCGCATATGTAGAAAAATAATGTTGTTAGCTCTGGGATTTGCAAAAAGGGACTTCAAAGCTACATAGGGAAATGGAACAAGGCCTTTTGAGAAAATTTGCATAGGGTGAGGCAAATATTTCTATAATAGATGCCCCCTAATGTGTGAGGTCAGAGGAGTATATGCGATGTCCTAAATACATTATAATGCCCAGAAGTGGAGTAATGGAGACCCGACTAGAAGAATTAGTTGCTCATTACAATTTTTACTCACTTTGCACACATGGATACCAATTTGAATTACATTGCAGATCCATGTGAAAATATACCAAACAGTTGTTCATGGCCATGAGTAGGCAATACAAAGGAGGTTACATGCCAAAGAATTTCATAGTCATGTACAAGGCCCGGTAAAACCAGTCTCAAAATCAATCTGAAGATATATGTATACAATGGATTATAATTTGATCTCCCATGATCACTGAAGTCACATAGGTACTGGTCCAATGAAAGATAGCAACAACTTAGGAAAGATGCGACTATGAACTAATGTCTTCAAGTCTTCTACACAATCTGCCAAAGGTGCAAGTCTACATCGTGTGAATAAAGGAGTTGAGGTTGAAAACAATGATACTTCATTTGATTACTGGTCATTAAGGTATACCATTAACAAACGCAAGATAACCTACCGATAATGAAAGTAGGTATCAAGGCACTGAGTACATTCTTACAAGTGTGAATAAAGGTGTTGGGTTCAAACACTTAAAGAATCCATCGATCAGGAGACATTGATGTATTCCCAACTGTCGATGGTGAGAGAACCTGCCACTAATGACTGCAAGCCTCTAGTTACTCATAGGACTCTAGGTGTCATCTCTAGAATATATGAGATGAATTCGATGGAAGGAGACTCGCTAAAAGGAGAGAATTGAGGCATCTCTCATCATTCATCATGAGGTACAAAGAAGGAGCTTGATAATTTGGAGGAAATCAGACGAAGAACATGTTCACAAACCAATGACATTGTGCATCTTTCGCGTGTGCCATATGCAAAAGGTACATGAAAAAGACCCTCTGAATAATGGCCAATAAGGAAAACTACTGAAAAAGGCAAGGAAACCACCAATAATTCTAATGGAATCCAAGACATTGCACGAATCCCAATCTGTGAATATATTTCTTATCGTCAAACACAAGGGAAACCACCTAGTCAGTGACCAATAATGAAATGTTGAATGTTGGCTTCAAGGTTACCTACCAATGAGGAAAGTAGGACCAGGGTGTGTAATATCACTACAACTTCATGTGATTCTGAGACACACTGAGGGTATGGCTGACATGAAAATTCAATATTTATGAGGAATGGTTGACACAGGTTGCTAGACATCCTTTGAACAAGAGAATGAGACATATGGAAGACTCTGGTAGCATAGACTCAATGATGAAACTTTGAGATGCAGGAGGCATCAATCAAACTCTCCATAGGGATTGGAAGAGTAACCAGTCAGGGGAATAAACTCTCTGTAGCGAGCTCAGCTTCCTAAGGTCATGCTAAACCAAAAATTTTGATGACAAGTGGACTCAAAAATTTTGTGCTCTGTTCAAAGGCGACACGACTGCTGCTAATATAAGATAATATTCATTTCCCACCCATATTTTTTTTTTTTTTCATTGTCAAATGAATGTTATGATACAGAGGAGAAAACGAGTGTCACAAGTAAGCAATCTAGTTCCAGCAGTGGAAAATACATATGCTCAATGCAAGGAGGTGCATGTAGGAGATGGAAAATCGAGGGAATTTTTCCTCTTGGGTATAGGGTGTCAAGCTACAAAGGATATAAGCAAGGCTCTGCTTGGTTGATGATGCAAACTGTTGAGGTGAAAGACTTATAATGCAAAAGTGAGAATCGACTCTAGGCTCAATGCTGCAAGTAGGAGAATGAGATGCAATTACAACTTAACGCCAAAAAATGTCCTTTTTTGTAATCTTAGTCTACTTGGTTTGAAAAAGGGATAAAATTGCACCAAATAGACATCCTTTCAAATCCAATTTACGAGTGTGAAAGAGACAAGTTCACTTGGTAATCTTTTTGTTTTTTGATAGAGTTGGAAAAGAGATTAAATAAGACTCGTTGGGAGTCCTCTAGGTATATTTCAGCATGTTTATGAGTGAGAAATGAGGTTCAAACATAAAGTCATGTATTATCTATAAGGGAATCCCGGTCCTACAAACAAAAATATCTGCATGGGCACCGAATGAAGCAGGGAATCTAACTAGGGTACCCATGTTTGGTAAGTCTCTACCATTCGATAATGACACTTCTAGTTACAGATGGAAGGTTTTGTGTCGTTATGAAATGGGTTCATACTAAGGCATATGAGCTGTAGTCATAGGATAATGCAAGTGTGCATGATGGATCGGATACCTATCATATATGATCGGTAACGAAAATACTTGTCCAAAGTTACGAACAGGCGACATGGCGCTGAAAACTGCAAGAATCCCTGGATAAAACTACAAAAACCAACTCCATCCACTATCGTATTAGTCCATTGGGCAAAAATATTGTACGAAACTATGCAAAGTGGGTAAATTTTTTCTATAAATAGTAAAAAAAACCAATTTTACTATACCATTTGTATTTTTTACCCAAATAGTGCATTTTGGACCAAATTGCCTCTGAATTTCAATTGGTGATTGTGGGAGCTACGAGTCACGAAATCGACGACCGTCTGGACCAGGTAATTCATCTTTCTCTCCTCTTTATTTTTAGTGGATTAAAATTTGTAATTAGGCCTCATTTTTTAAGTTATTTAGGGCGCAACTTGAAAACTAAGGTGTACGTGAGATACAATTCATCAGGTTGCATATACACATACTTAAACATGATTGTTTGAAAAAAACGCAGCGTATAAGCAACCCTATATGCGACTGTGTACACTACAACTCACATATATGTCCATGGATAAATCTTTTTAAAGGTTTCTAACTCAAAAAATGGTTTGACTCTTGTAGGATGGTGCTAGAGTGGAGAGAAAGAGAGAATGAAGAGGTGGATGTTGTAGTGGAGAGAGATCTAGGGGCTCAAATGGCCTTGAAAAGATGTGGGATATACAAGTTTTGGGCTCTCAAAGGTATGAGGGCTCAAGTGAGATTGCTTCAGATTCTTGTGAACTACTGGGATCCAAATAGTGAGACCTTCAACCTTGATGGATAACCATTAAGGATTGAAGTTGAGGACATCTACTTCTTGACGGGATTGTCAGGTCGGGGTGAGGTGGTCAACCTAAAATCATGGGGAGCTGGGATTGGCATGAATATTTAGGATTACATAGCCACTCATTACATTGCAGGGACTGAGAAGGTAGGGCGTCAACTCCCAATCAGAGCGATCAACAATCTGAGCCTCAATATTGTTGTCCCGGTATTGACATGGATCATAGGGTAGGCCACTTTGCACCAGGAATTGAGGCCACTTATGTTCTATTCAGTGGATTTCTTGTGACCCACGGTGTATGACTGGTGCACCTCACTACTGGCCAATATAAAGAACCAGCTGACAGACTGCGAACTAGTTAGAAAGAGGAACTTCGGGTTCACTTCTATCCTTTGTAGTTTTTTATTCGAGAGGGTTCTAGGATTAGGGCCTAGAGTTGATATTATTCTATGTGGACCTTGCAATCCAGCCATGGAACGATGGACCGACGTGATGAAGCGACAGGGGGGTAGTAGGGTGCCAACACCCTACAACTATGAATTTTTCTTCTGGTGGAGTCGTTAGGTGATAGATTTGGATGAATACCCTTACGTAGGGATTGACTTCAGAGGAGATCTGAACATGCCGTTACCACCATTTTTTGCCTACAGAGACATAGGTATGTCACAATTTTTTAATATTTGATTTTTTTGTATTTTTGTATAAGAAAACAAAAGTATTTTTGAATGAAGTTAAGTACTAACTAAACATGTATGTGATGCAGACTTAGGTCCATGATGGATAGACAGACTTCCACGACATCGACGAAGGAACCATGGAGATGAGGCAATGGGAGGGGACACATATAGAGTGCTTCAAAACGTGCATGGAAACCTATCTCGTTTGACGTAGAGGATTCCCATGGTTTAGGTGGAGGATCTGTCGGATGCTATGCAACGACATGTGGTAGGTCTGCCCTGTTCTTGGGTACGACTCTTTCGGTGTCTCACAATTGCCATAGTCTGCTATCATGACACTCATTTGGTGCCACAAGCATAGATGTCATGAATATTGTATGATCAACTGTATATGTATATCGAGGGTTTCATCCCCAATTTTGTACTAAACATCATATTTTTTTAAATATATATAAAAACATGGATCTTCGGCTTTACTTATGTTACAATGTGTACATTGATGAAATTTTTTTCTTTTCTTTAGTTATGTGACAAATGCCAATAAAAAACAAAATTAGCATATGCATCGGATACATAATTAGAACTTCTAGGTATGTGATGATAAGTAATAAAATCAAATTGTCATTCCAAAATTCATACCTGTAGGAATCGTCGGAGTAGAGCAGGGTCACGAACATGGTAACTGTCGTTCAACTGACATACTACTAACTGGGAGTCCAAGCGAACTTCTAATGAGCTAATACCATGTGAAATGGCATCACGTAAAAGTTCTATAATGAGGCTATATTTGACCACATTATTCCTGGATGGCCCTAGGAAAAATCCACCTGAAGACACCAATAGGCCCTCAGGTGAGTAAAAAACCCAAGCGAAGGAAGCCAAGTTCCATGTATGAAAATTGGCCCCGTCTACAAATCCTAATTAGACTGAAGATTTCATTTACATCTTCCAACCAAGGGAAAACTTGATGAGCAAGTTGAATATAAAAACAAAGGGAAAAGATATATACACTAAAATACATTAGTATACAAAGAGTTACACCCAAGCTTGGGGTTCAAGCATAATATATTTTCAAATAGATCCCATTCCTAGGCTCAACCAACATGTTCCCTTCATAATATTCTAATTCATAGGCTTCTTTTTCTAAGACACATCACATGATATAGGGACCGTGCCACATGGGTTTGAACTTGCCTGCCCCCAGTGGTTCTTTGGATTGATCATATAGAAGGACCAAGTATCCCTCAGCGTACTACCAAGGACAGACAGACTTATTGTATTGGACCTTGAAACATCTTTTATTCACTTTGATAGTTGTAGAGGCATCTCGACGTTGCTCATCTAGACTCTCTAGGTGTATGAGGCGTTGTTCGAGATCGGAAGTGTTAGGTAGGAGCACAACTGCCAATCTAAGTGAAGGGATTTCACATTCAATAGGTAAGATCGATTCCACACCATGCACTAACTGGAAAGGAGAAAAGCTAATGGAAGTCTTAACCAAGGTTTAGTATGCCCAAAGTGTTGGATAAAGCATGATATGCTAGTCAGATTTTCTCTGGCTAACAGTTTTCTGCAAAATGGTCTTTAGAGACTTGTTCACAGCCTCTAATTGTCCATTTTCTTGGGGGTAGTAAGGGGAATAATGACCATGATTAAACCCCAATTTAGATGTTATTTCTTCCATCATTTCATTATGAAAGTGGTAACTTCCACGATCAGTGACAATCTCACTCAGGATTTTGAACCTAGCTATAATCTGATTGAATACGAAGAAGGCAACATTATTGCCATCAGATTTAACTGTATGAATGGACCCAACCCACTTAGTAAAGTATTCTATGACCATGATAATGTGTTGATGCCCCCCAACCGAAGTTGGGTTGCAATCCACAAATTCCACCCCCCACTTGGTGAAAGGACCAATGGTAACGACTAGATGGAGAGGGGTTGGATGCGAGTGCATTTTCCGAGTGAACACTTGGTAGGGGTGACACTTCTTAACCGCTTCGACACAATCTTTAAATATAGATGGCCAAAAATAACCGGCTAGCAAAATTTTATGGGTTTTCGCAAGCCCGGATAGATGACCACCACAAGCCCCACTATGTCAATCGTTTAGAACAAAATCAGATTCTTCGTGAGTCAAACAATGACGCAATATATTGTTTATTCCTCGATGATACAGAGTGTCACCGATGATAATATATTTCTTAGCTTGGTATCATATACATCGTTGGTCATCTCGCGAGAGATGCTGAGGGAACTTCAAAGTTTGAAGATAAAGAACAATATCTCCATACTAGGGGTCTGACGATGAGACAAGGAAAATGTGTTCATCCAAAAATGAATCAACATGAATAACATCCTCATCTAATCGAGGGAAGTCGGATATTAAATCTGCAATAACTAGTGATTTTTTGGACTTCACCGAAGTGAAATTGAGATCGAACTCTTGTAGAATGACAATCCTTTTATTGCATTTTCCCCCTATGATATGCCTAGTAAGGACGTATTGAAATGGATTGACATCAACAACCACAATAGTTTTTCAAAGCAATACATAGTGTCGTAATCATTGGACTGCATGAACGACAACCAAAGCTAGCTTTTCAACATGAGAATACTTGAGTTCAGGGCTGATGAAGTTTCGACTAAGAAAGTAAACGACGTTCTCATGGGGCTCATCATCCTCCTTAACCAAAAAAATATCAATTGTCTCTTTGGACGCGGTGACATAAAGCAAGTAATATCTACCGTATTCTGGAGACTTCATCAGAGGCATCGATACCAAGGCTTTCTTCAAATCATTGAAGGATTCATGGGCTCACTCATCCTAGATAAAAGGGGTGTCCTTATTCAATAGACACATGAAACCCTTAGTAATATTGGCATAGTTCACTATAAATCGTCGTAAAAAGTTAGCTTTCCCCTGTAAACCTTGAAGTTGACGAATAGTGCATAGGGGAGGAAATAGAAGTATTGCCTCAACTTTTAATGGATCTACCATGATCCCAATCTCAGAAACTAAAAATCCTAGAAGTCGACTTGACCTAACGCAAAAGATGCATTTATGAGGATTCAAAAGGATGTGATAATGGCGACATCTTTCAAAGACTATCCAAAGGTGCTTATGGTGATCCACTCTCTTATGAGAGTGAGTAGCAAGATCGTCAAGATAGGCTTCGAATATATGCTTGAGATCGTGAAATGAGAAGGTCATAGCAATTTGGAAGGTTTCTCCGACATTTTTAAGGCCGAAAGGCATCTTCCACTATGTGAAATTATCCAAGGGAAAATAAATTCTGTCTTATGTTAGTTCTCCGGTTTAATATGAATTTGGTTATACCCTGAAAATCCATCCATGAAATAAAAAACTTCGCTTCCCGCACACTTGTCGAGAATATGATCGATGAAGGGTATCGAGAAGTTGTCTTTGGGACAGGCCTTGTTAAGGTCATGAAAATCCATGCATACGCGGATGATTCCTTGCTTTTTTTCATAGGAACGGGATTGGATACCGATTCAATCAAGGGAATAGGGTAGATAAATCCAACATTAAGCAGTTTTTCTACCTCTACCTTAATAGCAGGGGAATTCCTAGGATTGATAGCTCTAAGATGTTGTTGAATAGGCTTGGCATCTGAGTAAGTTTTAATCTCATGTTCAACAATTCGAGGGTCAATTCCTGACATCTCTTCATATGACTAAGTGAATACATCGTGGAATTCCTTGAATAGCTCGGTGTAGATCATAATTTCTTCTGACGAACAATCCGCACCGATATATACGTTTTCAACCTTTCCAGGGGTACGAGAGATATCGATCGTGACGGTAGGAGAGATAGTTTCAATGTTTCCTTCATCATAAATGCCGTGCGTATCAAGTGGAACTACAGTGTGAACGACTATCTCGCTCAAAGTAGATCTAAATCATCTTGCTCGATTCTAGCAAGATTTGGGAGAAAATAAGAGCGATGATGCATATCATCCCATGGCCTGTCAGAACCATTCATGGCTTCTATGGTAGCTTCATCCAAAGTTAAAGTCTCATCGAGGCAGTCACATGAACAAGATGATGATGTGTCCCATGGGCTCTAGAACAAGATCCTCCTCATCCGTCTGTGAGGTAACAGGATCTAGTTAGACGAAAGAGTCAAGAACAACTTGATACACAACCTCTGTTTTCTGATAGTGGCATGGACATTCCATTATGTGACTAACCTTCACAAGACACAGTCGAGGAGGGTAGGGTCCAAGGATTGTTAAAATAGGAAGTGAGGAAAGGAATAGACCTCTCTAATGAAATAGGCCTACTGTACATGGTGTATATATGATGAACTGGTGCCATGAAGACGAATGTACCCATAAGGGATGAATACATTCTAACACCGATATTCTTAGTTTTTGACTGAGAATTGTCGATCATGGGGAACGACGGTCCAACAAATACATTGGGGCTAGCATACAAAAAGGACATCTGGTCAATCATCACAATCTTCCCATCGTGAGGAAAACAAAGAGTGCGGAAGACGAAAGACACAATTGCAGTCATAGCATAAGTCCAATTGCATCCTAGTAACAAGTTATAATCGAGGGGCACATCAACCACCTCGACATCCACCTCTATTGTCTTCCCACCTAAATGGACCGAAAAGGAAGGAATAATATCATGTGGGTGGAAGGAACGACCATCAAAATAATTCAATATGGTCAGAGACTGAGAAAGGGTCAGAGAGCCAAGGGATTTCCAATAGATCAGGGACATCACACATGTTGCAGTGCCTTAATAAAAAAAAGTACACTTGATGGTATACTTTGATTAACCCACATGGATTTGGAATGCCACATTGTAAGGAAAGCGATGCTTCACATCTATGACATCAAACTTGATCACTTTTGAGCCACAAGGATCTAGAGATCCTAACGCAAATAGAAAATCATTCCTATGTGAAGGATACGTCTGGATTACCTCCAGAGCCGACATCGCACAAGGGGTTTGACCCAGATCGTCAACAATAGAGTAATTTTGGGCAGATCTACCACTAGGATTGTGGGTAGAGTGCTTGAGTACTTCTTTCGAAATACGAGGCAGGGGATCTAGTTTTTCAATTTGTAAGGGTGTCTTTGGAGGAGGGGGAGACTCTAGACCAGGAATAGTCTGTGGAGAACTACAATTGCGAGAACAAGTGGCTACATTAACCTCAGATTTGACCATATTGATACATAAACAGTCACCATCTTGCGTCGGTGGGTTTTGACTCCCACCCACCACATTTTCGACATTCAAGGAGCTCAAGGCCATGTGTTGATTATGTGGAAAAGGATTAGTCATCACGACGGGAGGTAGAGATAAAAGCCTCGTAGCTTCCGAAAGTTTGGGGCATAAATGGGTAAGGCGGTCGTCTGTACAAATATTGCAGGGAAACTTCACCTTCTACCTTTCTTTCTTACCCTCACGAGTGTTATTATTCGACTTCTCATTATTACTATTTTCCTTGGGTTTATTATTATTTTTCCCACCCTTACAATTATTATTACGTCCTTTCTTTTTATTCCCTCCTGGTTGCTAGTTACCATTCGGGTTGGTTGTGTTAGCACAAGTTTTTGATAAAATGGTGTTTTTCCCTTAGGAAATAACCCCTTGGTGAAAAAATGAAGGAAAGGGGTCTTAGCGCGACCGACATTTGGTTTTATCCTAAGTTTTTGATGGCTTGGCAGTTTTGGTGCGTTGTGATAAAGAGAGTGCAGATCTCAACGGCTAAGCATGGCGTGCTCAAATCTATGCTCCACATCCAATATCATACCCCCATGACCTTTCTTCCTTTAATGGGGGGGCGGGGGGGTTCTGAGTTGGTGGTTTTCTAACATGGGCCCCCCACTATCATGTCACCTCCACAACAACTTAGACCCCCCCGCGCTTTACTGCTTACCGCCTACCCGCCCTCTGAGCTAACCGCCAGACCGCTTTTCCATACCGCCCATGCTCCCATTGACACCTATCCTCCACTCACCTGAATGCATCCCTATCCCTTCCCCACTATAATTTCTCCCCCTCTCACCTCCTAAAATCTATCTTCCACTTGCACTCCATGTCATCTCCACCACCATTTGTCATTTCCCCTTGTCACCTCTACTACCTACCAGATCTCTCTACCACCCCATCCTTTCCCTTCGCCACATCACCCTCATGCCTTTACACTTCATCTCCTATAGGCTGGTGCTCACGTATTCCCAGACACCACCAACCACAACCTTCCACATGGCCACCATTTACTCATTGTAGCCTGTGAATTTGTGCCAAGCACCTTGCCAACTCATCATCATCAGCGTCCACGTCCGCCTGTCAGTGTTCCTTGCAAAATTCCATCAAAGATACAGGTGTCGATTTGACTCTGCCCATCTTGATCCTGATGAAGTTAGTTAATGAAAGAGAGGGAGGTGGTTGAAACCTCGTCTCACCACATAAATGGAAATCCATAAAGGACCGGAAGGTCTGAGCTCGCGTCCAATAGAGAACTGCATGCGCAGTCTAACAAAGAAGGTCCAGACAAAAGATGTCACGTCTGACAGAATACTGCATGCACAATCTATAGAGAAGACGTAGAAGTCAAGCCTTGAATGCATGACTCAATCGCTCCTATGGTGTTTGTAGTCAGTCTAAGTATAAGTATGTATTTTGATATTTTGTTATGTTAGATGGTTGAGCGAGGCTTCCGCATTGTAATGTTTTGATGAAACACACTGGTTCTTTGGTTATATAACTTGATTTGAGACTTCTTAATTAATATAAGTTAGCTTCTTCTCCATATTATTTGCCTCTGATACTGAAGTGTCCATGATTGAAGGATTCACATGGATTGTTATAGTTGTATTGTGATGGACGTTTGATTACAGTATTTTTATAGTGTTCTTCAGTTTCTTGAAACTTTGAATCCAAGAGGATCTTGTGTTTGAAGTTTTTCCTCCTCGGGTTTCTTGAAGACCCGATGTCCATAGTAGACCACTACATTTTCCTCATCAAATCTTCTTACTGCTCACCTTTACTACAACTTACTGACTAAATTTTATCAAGAACTTAATTGCTTGTGCATGCTAGTCCAATTTTCTGAGTTAAAATGATATTATCTTGAGTCTGACCCATTTGACCTCTTTAAAATTATTCATTGTGACATGTAACTTGATGGGTATTGGGATTATCCTTCTGTAATTTGAGGGTAACTCTCAGTGCTAACAGGTTGATGATTGCATATAATGTACATCCACCAATTAAGTGGGATTGGAGGACACAGACGAAGTTGTCCCTCCTACAGACTGGTTTAGATACAACTCTTTCAAATGGCTTGTCACCGAGTCTGTGGATTTTGCATTGATGGAGCCTACAATGCCATCGGCATGAGGCCCAAGATTTTGTCTAGGGTCATAGTTTGACCTAGGTGCATCTGGAAGAATCTCATATAACATCCTAGACTGAGCCTATATAAGATCTAACTATTGGGATTTAAAAATCGCTTCTTCCTCAGATGTAACCCCAGATGTAGAAACATCCTTCGAAATATAAGGCAGTAGAGACTTCATGAGTAACCACTCTAGCAGGAATTTTGGGGGCATGCAGGGCTTGATCAACCTCTTCCGTCTACATGACTCCTAGATGTGATTTGAGATATGAGTGGATTTGTCCTGGCGTAAGGTCGACAGAAGTTATAAGCCAACATCGTAATGAAACGACAACTGGAAGTGGTTGAGAAAGACTAATACCATTTGAATAAAGGTTCTGTATGACCCCCTTGGTAGCTCGATATACCATTTTGCAGCGACCCACATGAGGGTGCATTGAAATAATCTTAACTAAATATTATCGTTGTTAAGGGAATTCGAAGAGAACCAAAGGTGAAAAGTAGTGACATGATCAACAAGATCCTCACCATTCTTGCCTTTGAATTTTGGAATATCCAAAGGAATCCTTGTGGGGACAAGGGGCCATGTCAGATCATGACACATAGGATCATTCATTAACTTAGACAAGTTTGGAAAATTGAGCATGGCCAGAAAAGGAAGACGGGGTTGTGACATCTGGCCCCAGGCTCCCTGGAAAGATTGTTGTTGGGGAATCACATCCCATCCAGGGTTTTGGTAAGCACCATGTCCTTATCCGGGATTGTAAAACCCTCCTTCAGAATGATTCATGAGGGCTTGGTTGGGCACCATTCCAGTAGGAATTTTCTGATGAGGGTTTTAAAAAATGCCCCCAACCGAATTGGCTCCAAGTTGGGGGTTTCCCAAGGTATGAAACTGACCTCCTCCGGTTGTGAATCCGAAGGATAAAGGTGGATTCATCATGCCAAACATGTTGGTCAGAATCAGTACAGAGGAGGTGGGTGTAAAGGACAAATTGTAAGCATTATCTTGTCCGCCAGGTTGGTTACTCCATCCAGAAGCATTAGGAATAGGATTGGACCCGGGGTTAAAAGGAGGAAAGCCTCTAACTGTAGGAGTTGTTTGCGGGACATGGGTACCACCAAAAGAGAAAGGAGTATGTGGAGGAGTTATGCCCCCAAGTCCATTACTAGTATTTGGACTAGCCACTGGGATGGAGATTGAAAATTGCGATGTGAAATTCGGCATACCATAAGAAAAAAGACTAGAGGCCATAGGGATGGATTGAACATTATATCCCTACGAGTGACAAAGAGACCCAAAAGGTTTCATGGCTATAGGTTTATTATTCACTATAGGACGGGAAGAGGTGATGATATGAACCTCTGACACTACAACCATTGTGGTTAAAGGTGTCAAATGGGTACCATTAACTATAGTAGGTATGGGAGTTGAAGGACTCCTAGTGTCTTTATGACTCATTTCAGTACTCATCCTTGAATGATCACAAGTATGATAAGTGGAGGTGTGTGTACTACATTTGATAATTTTACGCCTTTTAGAAGGAAAAGACTCAAAATGTGGTGGTAATTCTAACAAGTAGCGAGACCTGTGGGGAAGCTGGTCTGGCTCCACAATGACTCAAGACTTGAGATATAAAAAAAAAATCCAAAGGCCAACTAGTAATCAAAGAGCACACCAAAATAAAACAAAAGTCCAATATGTACACAAACGGGATAGAGAGGCTAAAAGGGGCCTCCCTCCCTAAAGTAGGTATGCCTCACCCAAGAGGGGCTTGAGACTCCCTACTAAAGATTGGAGGTATCAGAATTAGTTATAAGGGCCCTTGTGGGATTAAAAACTAGTCGGTTAGATCCCCCGGGAGAGGTAATCCTTCATAAAGGTTGTGTGTTGTCTGACCCTTATCTGACCCAGGGTACCTGCAGAATAACCCCTGCAAGTAACCTATGTGGTACCTATGTCAAGCAAATAAGAAACCATGATATAACTAATGCGCAAGTGAACAGTTGTAAGTTAGGTTCCCCATATGGGCAGGGTAACAAATCCTGAAACCTCGAAAGCACCGCCTCTCACAAAGGTAAAGGTACTAGCAAGATCCCCATATACGAATAGATCCCCAGAAATATATTTGATGCTAAGAAGGTATCGAGGGGAATATCCCTTCAACCAACCTCATGCAACCTCGTATTTAACTCCGGTGTAAGAGGAGTCTCCTGATGTCACCAATTATACAATGTATTTCACCACTCCCTTAGTCATACATGTAGTGTCCCCAAGGCCGAGCCCCATTACAGATCATGTTTTATGAAAAGAATTGTAAATGTGTTCTATAGGCTGGTAAGCCAAGTTTTGTATAAGCTGTAAGATTATGTGTTTTGTTAGGCCAAGGAGCCTAAGTGTTGAAGGCCAGGAGCCTGCTGATGTGCTTGTATGTATGTAGATCAATTAATAAAATATAAACACCGCCAGTGCAGACCGCCCACGATGAATGAGTGATGGGGAACTGAGCGTCCACAGAGTGGGCAAGGAATTAGAGGCCGGAAGGTGGGAAAGGGGCTGAGTGTTGAGCCTAGGGGGCTTAGGCCTGGAATAATATTTTAATATTATTTCCAAAAAGAGCCATGTCCATATTATTTTACCCTAAGTCCTTTGGGAAGGACATGTGATTTCCCAGGTGGTGGAAGGAAGGCATACGGATGGAACGCATGCAGTTACCAGGGTGACAATTGTCAACCCTGGTGCATACAAATAAAACAGACAAAGTAAGCCGTGAGGGGGGGTTCTCGTCCATTCGATCTGACTGCCCTGGAAAAGAGTTGTGGAAAACCAGTCTGCAGGAGAACTGCGTGTAATCCTGAGACAGAAAGGAAAGCCTGTGTTTGCCTTAAGGAATGCGTGTACACCCCTGTCCAGTTAGCGTGGAGTCTGTGTCTGTCTCTGAGAAATCCCGTGTGTGAATTCCCTAAACGAGCCTGTGTTGGACTCGAGTGGAAGAATCCCTGGTTGTTTGGGAAAAGCTGAGCTAGCCTGTGCATGGAGCCCTGTTCCGAAAACATCACCGTGAGATCATTCTGAGATTGTTGAACCGGTTTGGGAAAGCCTTTGTTTGTGTTCCCTGTGGGTTGTTGTGACCATGCAGTGTTGGACTACATGAGGCTTGTTGGCCTGTGAGCGACTCCTCCAGGTGAGAGAGTGCGCAGAGGGAGAAGAGAACTCCTGGAAGGAACCCTATAGCTGCCATAGAGCCCAGAGAATTTCGGTCCGGTCTATTCCTGTAACCCAAGGTAAGGGAGACTGGCAGTCGAAGGACTGTCTAGGTGATAGAGAAGGTGCACTCTCCTGGGGTGGAACAGGCATGTGGGGAATGAGGGTCTGTGGGCAGTGAGCATGGGAGATTACTGGGAGAGCTTTCTTCTTGGTGGATGTGTATGTGCTATCTTCCCTGTAACCTCAGCCTAGCCTGCCTTGGGGTGGAGCTCGGTCCTAGCTCGGGGGTGACCTACTTTTGAGCTGATGAACAGTGTGGTCTAAGGCTGGGAGGTTCGTGGAAGGCCTGCACTTGGTTGGCGAATTCTACAGCTATTCAAAGATAAGTATCTGAATTATGTTTTTATCACATTTGGCATGATTGTGTTGTTTATGTATCATGTTTTCCGCTGTGTAAATGAGTTATTGTTGAATGCTATGGCTTGTGTAATTGTAGCAATAACTTATATATTTTACTCTGAGAATTAAGTGTGTTTAATTTTGTTAAATGCATGTGGTTATAATTCCTGTACGAATTATGTAAACATTCATTTATAGAATAGTAACTGAGAGGTTGAAAACCTCGATAGTGAAAAGTTACACTACAGAGTGGTATCAGAGCTAAGGTTTCGACACTGAGCCTAGATGGGCCAGTGGAGCGGTCTTTGGACCGAAAATGTGAAGAGAAATTGGGCCTGGAATGGCCAATTTCGGACGTTGGTTTGTTCCAGTGTGTCAAGTAGTTGCTTGACCGTGTTTACAAGCTCAGGAGGTTTAGCGGTGCTGGGAAACCCCAGCTGGTATGGTCTATGACCACAGGGAGACAGGTCTCTACACCAATGGTGTTAGAACCGTAGGATCTGTTTGGGAGGAAAGGCAAACCCTTGTAACCATCAGATCTGGAGAATGTGCACAAGGTTTAAAGCCTTTGGATACTACATAGGAGGTTATGACCACACTAGGAGTTTAAACTCGGGAGGATCGTGAGTCGTAAGATCGCTGTGAGATTACCCGTCAACCGTCCAAGTTGATAGAAGTTGCATAGGGTTTAAGTCCTCATGGGTAGAGGAGAAGTCCTGAAGAGGCATCGGGATTTTAGAAGTCAAGAGAACTGAGACCTTGTGAGTCTCAAAACACTGAAGAAATCATAGCTGTAGGATCTCAAGAAGGACACATGTCAGAATCCTGGAGAGAGTCAGAACTCAAAGAATCGGAGTTCTCGAGCACGTAGAGATCTTGTCACAAGGAATCGCGATCTGCGATTTCACGATAAGATCTGGACCATCCATATTAGGGGACACGTGGCAGAGATCTTCCATCGGGGAAATTCCCGACAAGGAGTAAGTCCATCGGTGTTGAAGTTCATCAGGAAATCGGGAACCCCGATGACGAGTGAGTCATACACTTTGAAACTTTGAACCCAGAAAACCCCGACAAAAGCATATGACTGTGGTCATATGAACACAGGTCACATGGACCTGGGCTTAACCATGAAGGGTTAAAGAAAAAGGTGCATCGGCATATCGGTAATCGGGATATCGGGGATCCCGTGAGCGTATGCGCTTTGACTTTGAAACCGCCGAAACCCCGATGGGGTAAGGTGGAGGTCATATAGTATGGTCATGTGGACCAGAGGCTGAGCCAGGAGAGCTAGCCAGTGTAAAAGAACATCGAGAATCGGAGGATTGGGGGTGGTGAATGCATGTGCATCGCGACATCACAAACCCCGAAACCCCGATAGAATCATGCATCACGGTCATGGGTAGTGGTCGTGTGGTGAGGGTATAGCCCAGAGGGCTAGCACGGACGGAGTCCATCGGAAATCGAGAAATTGGGGATTCCGTGGTCGAGAGTTTTGGCACATTTTGATTTGCAAAACCCCGAACCCCGATAAGGGAAAAAGGCCAGGGTCATGAGTCAACGGTCACATGGTGTAGAGCCCATAGCAGGGGCTACCGTGTAAAGGTAGCGCATCGGGAAATCGGAAATCGAGGATTCAACCCACCAGAACACTGCCGGTTTCAAAATCCCGATAGAAGGAAGGGATACCTCAAAGAGTTTCCTGTGGGAGGAAAATTTTTCGATAGGGAGATAGGAGAATTTCAAGAAACCTGAAAGAAAAACACAGAGCCAGATAGAGCTCAGAAAACTTGGAAAGTTGAAATGTCTTTCGTGCTTGTTCGTATTAGTTATAAACGTTGTGGATTATTCATGAAGTTTAATGGCCTGACAATTTTGAATTGGATTTCAAAGTGCATGTTCAGAATACAACAGAGGCCAAAACTCCAGTTAATCAACGATGAGTATGGAGTGGGGAAGAGTGCAAATTACCCCTGAAATGGAAGACGAACGGGAAGGAAAGGATGTTAACCTAGGAGTCGAAGGATTGAACTCTAATGGGCATGGAAAGGATATGGATAAGGAAGGACATATAATGAAAACCCTTGAAGGATTGCAAAGAGAGGCCAAGGAGCATGAGGCTGATAGCTGAAAGCTCATGAAAGTCAAGGATCGGCAAGGGAAATTAAACTTAAAATTCTTGCAGAGTTTGGAAAGAATAGAGAAGAAACTTGAGAAGGGAAGAGACTCAAGCACGACATAGAGTCACAGAGACCATGGGAGAAGAAGTAGATCGAGGAGTGGTAGCCGACGTCACAGTCACTCCCAAAAACATTCAGATAGGGAGGCACATAGTAGTTCAAGCCTGTCCCCTACCAGAAGACATAAAAAATCTGGAAGGGAGGAATTGAAAGGAGAGATGAAAAAAATTAAGCCTCCAACATTCGATGGAGAACATAAGAAGGAGGAAGATGCTGAGACTTGGTTGTTGGGCATGAAGAAATACTTCCAGCTACAGAATTATTCTGCCCATGCAGAGGAAAGAATTGAAATGTACCAGCTGAAAGGAAAAGCGTCCATGTGGTGGGATCAGTTTGTGCAGGTGCAGCACATCAGAGAGAAAGAGGTCACGTGGAAGGATTTTAAGAGGTATTTCGAAAAGAAATACCTGACTAAAAGATACTATGACAGAAAGATGAAGGAGTTCTTCGAACTCAATTTGCACAGTATGACCATTGATGAGTATGAACAAAGTTTTCTGGAACTGCTAAAGTATGTTCCATTCATCAAAGATGAGGCTGTCAAAATTCAGAGGTATCTAAGTGGACTGCCACCTTCCATTGGTGACAAGATTCAATATGATGATCCTAAGACCATGGAAGAAACCATAAGAAGGGCGAAATGCCTATATGAACAACAAAGAGAAAAGCCTACCTTTCAGAAGGCTTGGGATAACCAGAAGAGGTTTAAGAAAGAACAGAGGCAGAAGGGAAGCAAGCCTTCCTTTTTTAGAAATAGTCCTTGGGGACAGTCATCTTTTAAAGAGCCCAGGAAAGTTGAAGGGAGTGAACAGATGCCAAGGCCTCCACCCATGGAGTGTTGGCGCTGTAAAGGGAATCATAGGTACAGAGACTGCCCCCACAAAAAAGACAAAGCAAGAACTATCCATACTGTTTAGAAAGCTGAAATAGTGGAGGATATGGGCAGCAGAATGCCGAGGATCTACGCAGTCCTGGACAACAAGCAAGAAGAATTTCAATCACATATGATTGAAGTGGAAGGTATGATCAACAACCGACCACTTGTTATTTTGATTGATTCAGGGGCTAGCCATAGTTATGTAGATCCTAGAGTGGTGGAAAGTTTGCATCTAATGAAGAGAAAACATGAGAAGTCTTGGTTAGTGCAGTTAGCCACAGGGACCAAGAGGAAGGTCACTGAATTGGTTAAGTCATGTTCAGTGGACATGAAAGGAATGAGCACTAAGGCTGAACTGAACATTCTACCTTTAGGCTCATATGATTGCTTAATTGGGATGGACTAGTTGGACCAGCACCATGCCCTTCTGGATTGTCGAAACAAGAAGTTCACATGTCTGGATGAAGAGGCAAATTAGGTAATAGTCCAAGGAATTCCCAGAGCCGTGGCTGTGAGGGAAATCTCAGCTATGCAGCTGAAGAAATGTTACCGGAAAGGCTGTCAATTATTTGCAGCCTGGGTAGAAGAAGTATTCCAAAGTGTGGTCCCGAATCTGGGAGACCACAGGGTGCTCAAAGAGTTTGAGGACATGTTTCAGAAGGTGCCTAGACTACCTCCGAAGAGGGACATCGATTTTTCTATAATTCTGATGCCTGGAGTAGCTCCAGTTTCGAAATCTCCTTATAGGATGAGTACGCCAGAGCTGAAAGAGTTGCAATTGCAGCTTGAAGAGCTATTAAAGAAAGGCTACATTCACCCCAGCATGTCACCATGGGGAGCCCCAGTCCTATTCATGAAGAAGAAAGATGGGACGATGAGGTTGTGCATTGACTTTCGATAGTTGAATAAAGTCACTGTCAAGAACAAGTATCCTCTGCCAAGGATTGATGATCTTTTTGATCAGTTAAAGGATGCAAAAGTATTTTCAAAAATAGATCTTCGATCTAGATATCATCAAGTGAGGATAAAATATGAAGACATCAGCAAGACTGCCTTCAGAACAAGGTACGATCATTATGAGTTCATTGTGGTGCCATTTGGACTATCCAATGCGCCTGCTGTCTTTATGTGTTTAATGAATGGAGTGTTCAGAAATTATCTGGACAAGTTTGTTATAGTATTCTTGGATGATATCTTGGTGTACTCCAAGACAGAGGAAGAACACGAACAACATCTTAGAATGGTGTTGCAGGTGTTGAGAGAACACCAGCTTTATGAAAAACTGAGCAAGTGCTCATTTTACCAAAAGCAGATCCATTATCTGGGACACATTATTTCTGAAGAGGGGATCGCTGTGGATCCTGAGAAGGTACAGGTCATTCAAGAGTGGCCAGCACCAAGAAATGTGACAGAAGTTAGATCCTTTATGGGTCTGGCAGGCTATTATAGGAGGTTCATAGCCGGATTTTCAAGGATAACTCATGCTATCACTTCCTTGCAAAGGAAGGAGAAGAAGTTCCAGTGGACTGAACAATGTGAGAGCAGCTTCCAGCAATTGAAGCAGCTACTCACTAGTGCTCCAATCCTAAATATTACTGATCCAAGTAAGGATTACGTAGTGTGCATGGATGCGTGTAAGGAAGGGCTGGGAGGAGTTCTCAGCCAAGAAGGATTTGTAGTCTGCTATGAATCCTGAAAGTTGAAAGAGCATGAAAATAATTATGCCACTCATGATTTAGAGCTGGCAACAGTTGTCCATGCATTAAGGAAATGGAGACATTACCTCATGGGCAAGAAATTCGAATTAAGAATAGACCATAATGGTCTGAAGTATTTATTTGATCAGCCAACTCTAAATGCAAGGCAAATTAGATGGTTGGAATTCCTGTGCGAATATGACTTTGATATCAGGCATATCAAAGGGAAAGAAAATAAAGTGGTTGATGCACTCAGCAGAAAAGTGCATGAATTACATGCTACAGCCATTAGCATGTACAAAACTGAGTTGAAAGATAGAATTCTTGAAGCTGCAAATGCTGATTTGCAGTACAAAAGACTTGTAGCAAAGCTACAGCAGCATGAGAAACCACAAACCAAGGAAATTTATACCTTGGGAATTGATAGTTTACTTCTATATAAAAACAAAGTGTATGTACCTAATGACTGAGAATTGAAGCTGGCAATTCTAAAAGAAATGCATAATGTGACTTATGCTGGTCATCCTAGATATCAGAAGACTGTGGCAGCAGTCAAAAGCCATTATTTTTGGCCAGGTATGAAGAAGGAAATTGTTGAATACATCGCCAGATGTATGGAATGCCAGAAGGTCAAGGTTGAGCATAGACACCCAGCAGGGTTGTTGTAGCCTTTACCTATTCTTGAGTGGAAATGCGATGTGGTAACAATGGATTTTATCACAGGATTGCCCAGAACAAGCAAGCAGCATGATTCAATCATGGTGGTGGTGGAC
>CBVK0101253838.1:0-15472 GCA_900067695.1 Picea abies
TTGGAATGGATTGGTTAGCAACTCACCGAGATTTGGTAGATTGTTTCGCATAGAGGGTGTTATGTGTAGACGACGAAGGAAGGCCAGTAGAGATCCAGGGTGTACGGAGAAAAGTGTCGTTACGCTTCATATCAACTATGAAGGTTAAGCGATGCTTGAGGCAAGGGTGCCGACTTTATGTAGTGGAAGCAGTGAATGAAAGGAAGGGACCCTCATTGGATCAGTACCCAGTATTGTCAAAATTTAAGGATGTTTTCCCGAACGAGTTACCAGGGTTACCTCCTGAGAGGGAGCTTGATTTTACGATTGAGCTAAAACCTGGTGCAGAACCAATTTCCAAAACTCTGTATCGAATGACAGCGCCAGAACTTTGTGAGTTTCAAATGCAGTTGAAGGAGTTACTGGACTTAGGTCTAATAAGGCCCAGTGTCTCACCTTGGGGTGCACCAGTAATTTTTGTAAAGAAGAAGGATGGATCCTTACGACTATGTATAGATTACAGGGACTTGAATTGTGCTACAATGAAAAATAGGTACCCAATGCCGCAAATAGATGACCTCTTTGATCAGATGAAAGGAGCAGCGGTATTCTCAAATATCGATTTGCGATCAGGGTATCATCAGTTAAGGATTAAGGAAGGAGATATCCCAAAAACTGCCTTTCGAACTCGGTTTGGACATTACGAGTTTGTCGTAGTACCTTTTGGATTGACCAATGCGCCAGCAGTGTTCATGAGCCTCATGAATGGCGTATTTCAAAAGTACTTAGACCGTTTTGTACAAGTCTTTTTAGATGACATCCTCATCTATTCCAAGAATGAAAGAGAACACGAGGAACACTTACGAGTGGTGTTGTCCTGCCTTAGGGAGAACAAATTGCATGGGAAGTTGTCAAAGTGTTCCTTCTTCCAAAAAGAGATTAATTATTTAGGACATATCATTTTCGACGAAGGAATCTCTGTGGACCCAGAAAAGGTAAAGGCCATTATGGAGTGGCCAGTGCCGAAAAATGCCCATGAGGTGAGAAGCTTCATGGGGCTAGCAGGTTATTATCGGAGATTTGTGGAAGGATTCTCCAAAATAGTGAAACCCATCACCACCTTGCAGCGCAAGGGGGTCAGGTACAAATGGACAGAAGAGTGTGATAGTGCATTCATTGAGCTTAAGAGGTTACTAACTAGTGCGCCAATTCTACGAGTGCCAAATATGGAAAAGGACTTCACAGTCTGCACGGATGCCTCGAAGCAAGGGTTGGGGGCCGTGCTAATGTAGGATGGAGTGATAGATTATGCATCAAGGAAGTTGAAGAAACACGAAGAGCTATACATGACTCATGATTTAGAGTTGGCAGCTATAATGCTAGCTCTGAAACTTTGGAGGCACTATCTTGTGGGGCGAAACTTTGAGCTCAAAATGGACCATTAAAGTTTAAAACATCTCTTCACTCAAAGGGATTTGAATGCTAGGAAAAGGCAATGGAGTGAGTTTATGAGTGAGTACGATTTTGGTATTTCGTGCATCAAGGGAAAGGAAAATGTGGTCGTAGATGCCTTGAGTAGGAGACCACATATCTTCTCCTTGGTACCCTTAAAGGTCAATTTGAGGGAACATGTGTTGACACAATTCCAAGGAGATAGTTGGTATTCAAAGGTTACTTCAAACCTCCAGAGCGAGAGGCAGTTAGATCCAAAGTATGAAGGATATAGTCTGGAAGCAGACAAACTGTTAAGATATCGGATGTACATCCCTGAAAGTGGGGATATTTGAATCATCATATTGAAGGAAGCCCATAGAGCACTTTATTGTGCACATTCGAGTGTGAAGAAGATGTATGCAGACATGAGGAGGCTCTTCTTCTGGGTAGGCATGAAGCATGATGTAGTCCATTTCGTCGCCAAGTGCCTAGAGTGTCAACAAGTGAAAGCCGAACACCATCACCCGACAGGCCTCCTACAACCACATGATGTTCCTATGTCCAAGTGGGAAGTCATCTCTATGTATTTTGTTGTGGGGTTGTCACTCACATCTCATAGACACAATGTCATTCTTGTGATAGTGGATAAGTTAACCAAGAGTGCTCATTTTATTCTGATTAGAGACACTTACGATGTCACTAACGTGGCACGTATGTTTGTAAGTGAGGTTATCCATTTGCACGGGATACCTAAGAAGATCATTTCAAATAGGGACTCTCGATTCACTTCTAGGTTTTGGACAAGTTTGCAGTCAACATTGGGGACTCAGTTGAACTTAAGCACAGCTTATCATCCTGAAACAGATGGGCAAACCAAGAGAGTAAATCAAGTCATGGAAGACATGCTTAGGATGTATGTCATGGATAATCAAACCCAATGGGAGAAGTACCTACCTTTGGTCGAGTTTGCCTACAATAACAGTTTTCATAGCTCCATCGGAATGCCACCCTACGAAGCTCTGTATGGAAGGCCATGCAAAACATCATTGAGTGGGGATAAACTAGAAGACCGAGTAACAGTTGGGCCAAAATTGATTCAAAAGATGGAGGAACAGGTGATTCAGATTAGGCAGAGACTAAAGGAAGCACGGGATAGGCATAAAAGTTATGTGGACGCACACAGGACCGACCGAAGTCATGAAGTGGGAGACCAGGTTTTCATTCGTATCAGGCCTAATAAGAGTACCATACGGTTCGGGAAGGGGACAAAGTTGTCACCTCGATTTATAGAATCATTCAGAATCCAAGAGAAAATTGGACCCGTTGCCTATTGTCTCGGAGTTCCACCCCACTTGCATAAAACTCATAATGTATTTCATGTATCTGTTTTACGTCATTATGTTGTTGATGAATCACATAAATTAAATTGGAAGGAATTGCAAGTATCAGACATGGGAACTCTCACAGTAGAACCATTACACATATTGGACCATAGAGTCCGACAGCTCAGGAACCATCTGGTAGACCAAGTTAAGGTCCAATGGGACAAGTATAGTCCAGGATCTGCTACTTGGGAAGACACCGAGACACTATGATGAGACTATCCCTCACTTTTTTAACCACCTCGAGAATATTTTTCTCGAACGTTGGGTGTATGTAACACCACTTTTGACTTAGACAACCAGGATTACATGAGGCCTATATATTTTATTTTTCTAGTCACAGTGAAACTATTAAGTGATACACTTAAACTTTAAAATGTATGAACTTTTATGGATGTTTAAATGTTATTGATGATGATGTATGTAATGCGATCTACTATGTGAATGTAAATTTTACAAATGTTTAATTGTTATTGATGATGATGTATATGATGCAACATATTGTGAGAATGTGAATTTAATGAATGTTTATATGCTATTAGAATGATGTTGGATATGATGCAATCTATTTTGGTAAATGATAATATTATGAATGGGTGTCGAAATTGAATTATGGGATATTATGAGATCTATTTCTAACTGGAAAACTTTGATGTTAAGTTGTTGATACAAGGATACCAAATAGAAATGATGATTGTATGCAATTACATGATGATGATGCATAGAAATGTATGAGTTTGTGTTACAGACTAATCTGCAGGTTATGGGCTATGAAATAGCCAACGTAATGATGATGAAAGTGGATATCATGACCACTAGCCAAGAAACATTATGGTACGAATATTTGTATGTGAAATTATATTGGTTGGATGCATTGCTATGATATGTGGACCAGTGCAGGATTTCAGGTGATGAGATTGCCCAAAACTGAATAAACGATGACAAAACCCCCAGCAACACGGTGCCATTGTATATTCCATTGTAGGGTGTGGACCCTACTTATGATTAGGAGGGGTGGAGGCATTTCCCACCGTGTATCCTCTGAAACCTAAAGTCATGGGAGGACGGTGTTAGTTGACGCTACCCAAGACATGTGATGATGACTGTCAATTGCCTGTTGGGGAAGCTTGGTCGAGATAGCGACACTTTTGCTTACGGGTTCTATTTGGAGTTAGGTCAATATAGTTGATGCTCCAAGANNAGGAATGGAGATGGAAGTAAGTTAGGGAGGAAGGATGAGTAGAAATAGTTGAGAAAGTATGGAGATTTGTCTTATGGTGGAATTTAATGTTTTCCCTTCTAAAAAGAAAATTTGTATATATGAATATTCATAATTTCGTAACTAAACCACAGTTGACTAAATAAAATTGTTGAACCGGATAATTGTAATTAAAGGATTTCTCAAACAATTGATTGGTTGTTGTCTTTTATAAAAGACTAGTCTTGTTGATTGGATTGGATGCATACATAAATTACTAAAGGGTGATAGTTATTGATTATTAGTACATGCACGAGACTTGTATGTACTAACTACACATGCATTTCTTGTACATGCACACTAGTATATATGAATTTTCTTGACTTACTTACTAATAATTTCGGTTAATTGTTATGAATGTGTGAACCATGTTTCTTTTCCTTTGTACCATGAGATACCTTAACTTTGGGACGAAGTTTCCTGAAGGGTGGGTGTATGTAACAACCCTAGTTGAATATATGCTTAGGGATTATTAAGTAAAATTAATTAGATAATTAATTGTCCTAATATGGTTTTAATTAAACAATAATTAGCATTAATAACAATTAATTAAATATTTATTTATTAATTAACTGTTTATAACTTTTGATTAATTAATTAATTAATTAATTGATTACATATCACATTCAATGACATGGGTAATAAATTAAGGGGGTTTAATAATCTTAATTTATTTAATTAATTGCTTTACATATGCAGGAGGGGATAAGACATTGATGAAGGGGATAAGACATTAAAGAAGGGGATAAGATATTAAAGAAAGGGGGATAAGGTAATAAAGGCGAGATAAGGAAATTAATGAGGGGGAAGAGAGTCGGTGAAGGGGGGATATGACAGGAGCAGTCTTACGGGGAGGAGAATGATTTTGGGGGGGAGAAGCATTTGGGAGAGGAGACAATAGTTCTAGTTTTTTGGGGGGGATTTTCTAGTTCTGTTGTTGAGTTCTGCAGTTTTTGAGAATCATTGCAGGGGGCACCGGGTTGTTGAGGGTTTTGGGCACGGGGGCCAGGATTTCTTTCGGATTCCTGGGGCTAGGGAGTCGAACAGGCTGCTCCTAGTTGGCTGGGAGGTTAGTCGGTTTGGGCAGAGTTGGTCAGTGCATCAGGCTAAGCAAGGCAGCAGTAGGGAAGGGACAGCCATATCGATGGGAGTTAGCATCAGAAGCAGGTACTTTATTATGAATTGTTGAGTTATTTTCATGCTGTAGATAGATTATAATTTTTGCAGAATATTTATGCTTATGATGTGAATGAATAATTTGCGTATGAGAAGCCAATTATATGTTAATTGAATTAAATTTTGTATTTAATTAAGTAGGGTTCCTACAAAAAGTTATTTAGTAGAACGTTTAGACTAAGGCTTATAATTATATTATATTGATTCACTATTAAGTTTGTATTGTGGAGTAGGATATTTTATTAACACCATACCATTAACACTTATTAGAGTTTTAATTCAGGACATGATATTTAATTAACATCATATTATTAACATTTATTGATAGACATTAGGATCCATTAATGAAAAACTAACATAGTATTATTCAGAGAATGGACAATTATAATATTTGACATTATCCAGAGTATGGACATTTATAAAAAAAAAAATCTATGAAATTTATGGTTTTTCACAAGTTACTAAATAAATTACCAGTTGGACTAACACTTTACTATAATCACTAGTTTTCCCAATGTTTTTGCTGAAAACACTTTAGTTTGTCTTGTGGTTTGGTTTCTCATCGAGTGAAAACAATATCACCATAAACAGTAATCAATTTAAATTTCTTAAGGGTGAATTTCTTCATCTTTGTGGCCATCTAGACATTTCCCCCTCTTTTGCAACTCTATTACTTGCAAAATATGATCTCAATAAGAGTTCAACATGTAACGAACCTCCTCGTTACGACAAAGAACCTCTTATAACACGCGTAATTTTATTTTATTTTTCTTCTTTGTGTGTGTGCAGGTGTACAAGGGTAATAAACACATTTGACTCTGCATCACCACCCGACGATGAACAAGACGCATACAACGATGAACACAACATGACGACTTAAGACGCACATCAAGTATCTGCAAGCAATGAATGACAATCAATCGAGAAATAAATAAGACTGACTACCCGCCCATCCTACCCTGCAATGGTTAGGACCTCTAAGACACATAAGCAACACTCAAGCCCAGGTTCCCATCGATTTTAACCATTTAAGGTCTCAGGGCTGGCGACTTTTCTGAGGAACAAGGAGGTGTCTACATCCCGCCCGACACAAGTAGACCAAGCCTACTAAGCTAATGACAATAACATAACCATCAAGATCGCAATCAACAAGGTTATCTACATGAAGGAAAATTGTGATAGTGCATCATTATTAACTCATTAAAATTACTCACTACTATTATAGTATTGCATGGGAGGTATACTTTTAATCATATTTCAAGATAATGACAATTAATATAGCATGTAAGGTAATTAACACAGTCTATTCCAACCTCCAATACGAGCCCTAACTTCGCATGTCTAAAGTGCATAATGACATCAAGGTATAATCTAAATTAGTCTTAAATCCAGCCCACCTACGCAATTTTAAATTACCAATGGTCATCAAGATGCTATTTAATTCATTGATAAAAATACATTAATAAGCATTTGAACCTAGACTTGGGCTAATTATTCAAGGATATAATTAACATTAATTTAGTCTCACCAGCTTGCATAAATTATAATTTAGCCATAAAAAAAAATTATCAAAAACATCACACACAACCCATTTATTATTAAGGACACCATACCCAACCCATTTAGCAAGGTTAAAAATATTCCTTCATATCCTTACTCACCAATCAATTTAAATCATAATCACATCCCTCAGGGTCACATCTATTATAATCCCAATCTTCATCCAATTAGCCATTAATCATGATGTATATAAAGAAAAATATTAAAGTAGAATGCTAAAATAACTAATAAGACAATTAACAAGATTTTTAACGTAAAGCCAACATCAAGGCATTTAATACAAGCCCTTTTAATATCAATAACCTGTCATTATCTTGAAACAATAACCGGACGTTTAAAATAACAAAAAAAACAATGATAAGCTTCGAAGGACAAGGCTTAAGCATTAAAAATAAAAATAAAACAAGGATAAGCATTGAAGGACGAGTTGTCTCGCAAATCAACTTAGGTCGTCCATCCACATTCACATGCTAAATTAAACTGAAAATACAGTCGTCACTTGGGTCTAACTTTTGCAGGAAATTGCAAGCTTTCTTGGGAAGGTAAAATGCCCTTTTCCAATTGTAACACATGCTAAACAGAAGTGGTGAGCTTTGAAAAATTAGGCATTAAAATCAGCTCATTCAGAGTTTGGATCTCATCACGGTTTCAAGTTCCAACAGCTGGACAAGTGGTATTTTAATAACTTATAAAGTTTTATGATTCTGAAGCACTTAATTACATGCTTTTAACAGAAGGGTTGGAGGTTAAGTTATAGACATTCAACCATGCTGCCAAGTAGTTTTACATGGTCAGGCTGTGGATTGAAACATTCAGGAAATATGTACTCGACAAGGGTGAAAGTAACTTAAGCTATGATGTTGATATCAAGCATGCATCCTCAGAAAGTTGTTGGCATCTAAATTATCTGATGATAGTATGGATACAAGGAATGGGTTTACACGAGCACAGTGATAAAATATTGGCTAATCAAGAAGCACTTAGAAGAGATTCTAATTGTAGATCACACGATGAATTGAGAACTAATAGCAACAATCAGAGTCAACATTGTAAACACTACAGACTCCATAGTCATCAGTCCAAGACAGCGAAAATTTAACAAAAACAGAGATTAAGTACAAGGCTTGGCGTTGCGTAGGGAGCCCAAGCATTGCTAATCATACATACAAGGAAACTAAAACATGGGAATAAAGCAGTTTTTTGATAGTACTAAGGTATCTGGAAACACCCTAACTCTCAGGAGCAATTAACTCATTACTTTTTAACACCTTTGAAATGGCAGACCTGAACTGATCGTTACCTTCTGCACGGGCATTTGTCTTTTGAGCTTTGGTAAAAACATATTTTTCGAAAGATAGCTTGAAGCAAGGGTTGGCCAGTCAACAGAAGGTACTTAACCACAACCCGATTTCCCTCTAAATTCTAGAAGCAAATGTTCTTTCTCAAAGGACAAGATTCCATCAAGAGCTCAACATCGTCGATGTTTTGTTTATGAGTACAAGTAATTCTCAGCCACTTTCTCCACCGCATCACATCAACACGCCACTGCCTTCAATGGGTAACACGCTAAAAATAAATTAAATTACAATCGCACTAGTCTAAACGATACTCTGTCCCATTCAAGGCCGAGTTCTAATGCACAAATTAAGGAGTAACCATAACTATTCTGCAAGGCGTAAATTATGCCTATCCATCGCTGTGACTATCCCATAACCAGGGATAACCGTAACACTAAAATTAAAGAAATAGAAGCCACAAGTACAATGGCAGCGCTTCCAAGGTATCAAGATTGCTGAGATTACAACCATAATAATGGTGTTGAGTTAGTTCATTGTCAAGGAAACATACGAGGAGAGAAATATTTCAGGTCGGACGCATGAACATGCAGAGCAATTTACTTACCATTACACCGAAATGCAAAGGGAAGGGAACACAAGCAGGGGTTATACAAAAATGCAAACAAAATTATCAATTACACCAAAATGCATAGGGAAGGGAATGCGAGCAGGGGTTATACAAAAATGCAGACAAAATTATCTATCCATGCCCATTATGTCGGGATACCAAGCAGCGCAACAGGGAAGTTAGAACGTTTTTCCAATCGGCAGGGCTGTGGGAACTTACGGATTGTCGGCACCAACTTATCCCTATCAATAAGAGTTGAATTCGTTGTTATCAAGTACTCGTTGGCTTTAAAATATAACAATTTAGTGACCAACAAATAGCATAATGTGATCGCTGGTAATGTAGGATTAAAGGAGTAACCAGTAAACTATTGTTCAAATCTCAACATAACTTTCGTCATCATAAGGATTTATATACAAAAATTTAAACAATTTTTTTTCTTTTATTCTTAAACAAACAAACGTGCTTGTGTACCTGTGACTGACGGCGAATAACCCAAAGACGCTATCTCGTGCTTGCGCTCCATCCGAATCTTGCTTGCCGACCATCGAGACTACACCGGTACCTCCCAACCAACGCTAGGGGTACTTTGCTTCCCCCTTAGCCCCTCGAGCCACAAAGGGGCCACACACTATCCAGAGGGTACATTTAGCTCCCAGCTCGCCTCGCAAGGCTGAGCTACCACTCCTCTCCGAGCTGGGAAATCCCAACTCCCACAAGTAAATCAGTGAAGTCACTAATCCGACAGCGTAACGTTATGCTAACAGTCGGTCCCCTTCTTCTTCCTCCTTCCTCTCTTTTATAGAGTTTTAGAACTTCCAATCTTTCCCTAAATCTCATTTAATTTAAGTTTTAAATAAAAATCTTCTAAAATTTCTCCTCCGTACAAGTGTCATTCATCCCCCACATTCCTCCAATAATTATTTTCTTTAATTTATTAAATTGTCTTATTTCCCTCACCCACCTAGAGTTACTCCTAAATTTACTCCTAGGTGTCCCTAGATTCTCTTACAGTTTTTAAAGACTTTCCCTAAAATGAAGTTTCTAAATTAGTTCAATTTAGAAGGTTCTTAATTGCATATTCTTTACTAAGTTGACCTCCCGCTTTTTACCTTAAGTTCCCCATCTTTCCCTTTTTATGTTACCTCCTTTCCCTAGTTTCCTAAATTTTTATAATTTCCCTCTTTCCCCTTTCTAAAAGATCTAAAAACGACAGTTGTGCAATTTAACCTCTTTTCCTTTTTTTATTATTAAATTTAATATGTTTTTACACTTTCACAAGTTAAATAATTAATTTCTTCTTTACTTTTTTTATATCCACAGATTTTATTTAAGTTCTTACTCTCTTCATTTTACCCAAAAATTTATGAAGTCCACAATTATTACTTAAGTGGTTTTTTTTTTATTTTAAACCTTATTATTTTATTTTTATAGAGATATTTTCTTAAGGGTAGACAAAATTTTACCCCTAGTGAAGTTTTAGACTTAGGACTTAGATTTTGAACTAGGCGACGTTTTAATTAGGGAAGTTGTTTTTAAATTTCTTAATGGGATATTTGTCTTAGGGCCATCTAGGTTCGTTCCTTTATCATCATCAACGCGACGTGCCCTTCAAGACGCATTAGGTGCTCCAAGAGTGCCACTCGCCTCATCTGTTCCTTTGTGGGATGTGCCCTTCAGGACGCACTACGTGCTCCAAGGGTGCCACTCGCCTCTTGACTGATTGGTAGACATCAATAACCCCTAGAGTCAACACTCCGCCAGGTGAACCTATGGGAGACTAATGGATTCTAAGGAATAAGGCCCCCGCCTTATTGCGCGCCCCTTAGAATCATCATGAGCGACTGTCGCAGTCTACCCTCACGGCATCATGGGTCCTCTCGAATTAGGTAATCGTTAACCTACAATTCGAGCCATGGAAGGAGTGCTAGTAGGTTGTGGCAGGGTTGTTGTCCACACCTCTCCCTCAACCTCTCTGGTAGTCGTGTGTGGCCCCTTTACTCCATATGTGAGTCTGGTCGGCAAGCTATCGTCAGCCTGCATCATCAACAAATCATGTCAGAACATGTCCACATCATATCATCTAATCAAATGTATTAATATCATAGTAAATCAATCAAACCCCAATAGCACACTCCCTGACTCGATCTGGAGTCTAAGTGGTTCCATCGATGCCTCTGCATCCTCCAGGTCAAAAACCCTGCACACTCGGTAAAACCGAGTCAATAGCACTTGTCTATGTCAATGTAGTAAAACAACATGTCATCTACCCATGACGCATCATAATCAAAGTCAAATGTTTTAATATCATAATAATCTGGATCACTTGCGAGAAAGTGTCCTCAAAGAATAAGTTCGCTCAGTGCACCAGAGCGAGATGTTACACAACACAACTTTGACAAAATCCTCTTCCAGTTGAGAATTTTTGGCATGATACTATTCAATTAATTCTTGCAAATTCTCTTTGGTTTTTCTTTTAATCAATTATTTTCATCACTAATTGTTTCTTTGCTATTTTTGTTTTCTTAGTTATTTTTTAAGTTGATTATGTGGCTCTTATATGTTCGAGCAAATCCTAACGCAAATATCATTCCTACTGTGGCATTAACAATTAACTTTAAAAAAAATGTATTAGTGTATTAACAACTAGACTAATAGAATATCTAGTTTAGGTTGCATATGGCTAGACTCATTAAAAAAAACCATCTTCATAGGAAGACTTCCAAATTCATTTTGTTTATTTCCCTCACATAGTGTGATGCCACCTAATCTATATATTTTTTTAGATGTTCCTTGACTGAATTGATTGTCTCTTTACCCCATGCCACCTAACTTATGGTCCATAATTAGCAATAACTTAAATTTCATTTATCCTCCTGCCAGCCCATTTCATTAACATAGTCGGACATTTGATGATTAGTTTACTGCATCCCTCCTTCCTTGCAAATTAATATTAGCACATCCCTCTCTAGTCTCAATTAAATTTTCTTTGTTGGTAAATTGACAGTATTTATGTTAATTGGTGCATTGTCTTTCTCAAAGAAAGAATATATTGTTATTACAATTGGGTTTGTCTTTAGATCTTGATTTATCTTGAGTAGATCTTTACAGTGGTTTCCATCTTCATCATCATGCTTTGTTATCTATCCATGTTGTAAGACTTCATGTATGAGAGTGATTCTTTACCTTGGTTTTCCTTTCCATCGTCTTCTTCAATTTGATGCTCTATGAGACTCCATGAATACCTATAATTCTTACCAATGTAGCATACATTTCTTATTACTTCCCTTCCAAGGATTCAAAAACAGGCTGGATAGGAAGTCTCAAAGCTCTATAGCACTTGGAACACAAGGTTTCTCTAAGATCTCAGCACCCACTAGCCCAACACACAAGGAAACCCATTCCCAAAAATTCGCTCCCCCAGAGAAATTGCTCCATAGGCCTCACAACTTGCTTCTTCAACCCAAACCACCAAGGATTTACTAGGTGATCACGGCTTCAGCTTCCACACTCCATGCAAGGTACGACTGATGGATGGAAAGAATCATTGAGTGAATGATGGAATGAATGATTAAATGATGGAATTACACTAATTCCCAACATTATATATGCATGTGCCCTTTTTGACACTTGGAACTCAAGGAACTAAATTTTCCCCAACTACGTAATTTGTTCCCTGACTTAGGAGCTTAGGATAAAATCATTAGATAAGACTTTAGGACTAAGGAATAATATTATTTTACTCATTGGCTTAAGCCCCCTTGACTTAGCACTTTTTCTCAAGCCCTTAGCCCCCTTTCCCTCTCGTCGAGTCCTAGCCCCCCATACTCTTTTGTCTGAATTGATATGTAACAATGATGTATTTTATTAATATAATTGAGTGTGATTACATATTACATTTGTTAGGCTCACTGGCCTTTCAGCTCATAGGATCCTGGCCCAATTCACACAGGCACTCTGGCCTCAAAACATATATACATAAAGGCACTATGGCCCAAAACATTCAGGGCTCACCATCCTATAGACCATATGTACATTTACAATTGGGGTTCATCCTAGGGGTATTACACTAATAATCATTGTAACCCAAATCTCCCATCCTCTTTAACTTATATTCCTCCAATCCTTAATACTTAACCCTAAGATCCACATTCTTTAGAAGAGTATAATACCTAATGGCTATATCCCCTAATATTGATTTCCCATATAACCCCTAACTCCACTTCCATATTCCCTATAACCCTTAAATAATATGACCTACAAGTAATAGCCATGTTAAAAACTAAACATGATATTCATAACACTTATTGTAGACACCCATTTACCCTCTTTAATCCTAACCATTTAAATCATTAACTAAGTAACCCTACAACTTCTAAACTTATATACTCTAACAATAATTATATTGTATAAACCTAATACATAATTCATATATCTATTAACAGCTATAGTCCTTAACCTTTCAACCTTTTAAACACTAACACCTACAACCCATATCCCATAACACTTATAGACAATAAAATCTCTAAACCATATAACCCTTGGTGTACCTTTAAACTTGATATCCCTAAACCTTATTTGACAATGCTTAAAATATTTTACTTGTATAACCCTAACCCCAAACCCTTATAACTATATAAATATGAAAACCTATAAACCAAATCACCATTAATCCTTATAACCCTTTGACCCATAATCCATATATCCCTAATGTTTTTAACACCTAAATCTTATAACTCATAACAAATATAACACATAATGCATATAATTAATAACTAGTGTAACCCTTATAACCCCTAATCCTTGTAACTTTTTTTTCCCATGAAACATTTTCTCGAATTTATGATAGGTATAAATTCATTTACAATAAAAAAAAATAGAGCCTCAAGTTGAGTAAGTTTGAACAGTGCATTTGCCAGGATAGGACTGGTATTTTCAATCGTATACCGAGCTTACAATAGTCTTGGTCTTTTCAATCAAATATCATGCTTACAAGGGGAGAAAACCCGCCACTAAAAACATGAAAACAGCCCGGAAGGTGGAGCAAAAGGATGGCCGATCACAGTCTAAACCCGGTCCACTCCTTTTCACGACTATCGCTTATGAAATAATCCTGAGTTCTATCCTGGGAGATCAAAACCCAATCAAAAATAAATAACAGAACACGGATTACAGTGTTGTCATCAAGCAATCCGGAGAGGCCATTATAATTCGAAGATGTTGATCGAGGATATAGTGCTCTCTTGTCCTCTATCACAGTGGAAGATGGAGAGTCTTCCAACCACTTCGCTGAGAGCTCACTTGGAGAGGGCATCCACCTCGGTATTATGTGATCTAGGGATATGGCGGAAGTTGATATCAGAGAAGAGTTTGGACAGCTGCTACGTTTTTTGCTTCCAGCCTTCAATGTGAATGGATTGAAGATTGCAGATTCGATTGATCCAGTGGATGATTACTCTCGAGTCTCCGAGAACAAGGAGGTGGTTTAATGACCAAAGGGAAGCAAGGGTGAGAGAAGCCCATAAGCCCATGAGCTCAGCTTTGGTGTTTGTAGCCTCACCACAGTTAATAAACCACTTTTTGATCCTCGTCGGGTGAGACTTGAAGGTGCCTCCAGCCCCACAGCATAATCCGGAGGATCAGGCCACGTCGTCAAAACACACCAAGGTATGGCCTCCAGGCAAAATAAAATCCACAGCTTTGTGAGGGAAAGCCTTAACAATAGACGGTTGCCAATGGAAGGTAGCCAGAGTTCTGTGGAAAACCACAGAGGAGGAAGGTGGAGTATCCTCAAATAAGGCCTTATTGCGTTCTATCCAGATTTGCCAGCAAACCAAGGCAGCTAGTGTAAGCGGCGCTGCTTTTTCCGAGTACGAGGATGAGAAGCAATCTGCAGTGGTGGCACTGGTCCAGGTGAAGGGAAGAGAGAAATGTTGTAATAATTTGTTCCAGACTTCTTTTGTAAAAGTACAATGAATCAATAAGTGATGAATATCCTCAGATGCTCGGCAGCAGAGATAGCAAAAGCCTAGACCATGCCAGCCTTTCTTACGTAGCACCTCCCAGGTGAGAGCTTTCTCATTTGCACAAAGCCAGATAAAAAGTATAAACCTCATAATCCTTGTAACTTGTATAAACTGTTATCCACAAATTTGGTCATTATGACAATGTCATGGTGATGTTATGATGATAACAAATCAAGCTCTTCATTAAGGACTCTTTTTTGAAAAAGGTTGCACTTATTCATCTCCAAAAATCATGTTTTGAGGACTGTTCGCAGGCTGCATATTATTCCCCTGCGAGAATCCTAACTTCCCGCAGGTTGCCTTCAGTCAGACTGCGAACTTCTCGCACTGTGCTAAAGGTCAGGGTGCGAGAATCTTTTTACACAAGGAAATGGATAAGTTCTCGATTCTTCTAGAAGGGAATCTTCTAGAAGGATGAGTTGGTATTCGAATGGTTGTTCAGAAGCTGGCATTCCAGATTTATTGGGATCATTCTTATCCTAGCAACTAACCTATTCTCTCTTATAAATTGATGAGAATACTCATGGAAGAGGTTAGAAGTTGGAAAACTAGAGAAAGCTATAGAGAATTGGTGCATTATTTGTATGGAGAATTGATGCTGCAGCAGAAAGAGACCAAGGTCATCACAAGTAGTAGAAGTTCTTCATGCATGAGGAGCAAGTGTGTGTGTCAAAACTAGAAGCCATTGAAAGGAGATCTACGACATCAAGGCTCAGGTTGTATATTTCTCTTTCAGTTAATATAATACATGA
>CBVK0101253843.1:0-25544 GCA_900067695.1 Picea abies
CGATCTCACTAGAGTGTATAAGGGTGACTAGAAAATTGTGGCAATTTGACTATCTTTAGAAAATAACAATGTTACTATTGCATCTTATAGAACTCTTTAAAATGGGGCTTTATAGGCATTTACAGAACTGTTAAACGAGGTCAAGTGGTCCACCAGAGGTTTTGTTTTTGTTTTGCTGCCAAAGAATGTTTTCTTTTTCTTTAAAATTATTATTTTTATTCTGGAAGTGCTTCTAATAATCTTAGCGCTGTTAATACCCTTGGTTGCGTAAATAGGAGATTTAAATAGGAGGTATATATATAGGGTTTCCAAATTCCTTTTCTCTACTCAGGTAAAAGTCATGAGCTATCTAGTAAATATTGAACTAAGTACCTAATATATTACAATAGATAGGAAGTACAGAGTATCCTTTAAGATTATTTTCATCTTTTCTTTTAAATTTCTTATAAGAATCCACATAGCATATTTGATATTTTAACCGGGAATCGTTGATTTTGGCCCCTTTTTTTTTCCAGATTTTATCCATACTGGTAGCAGCCCTAATAGTTAAAATTCGTAGTTAAAATTCGTATTGCATTTATTTTTATCATTATTAAAATTTATGTGTTTTGTGTGCAGGTTAAGCGGAGGGAAATTTGAGCTGGGAACCTGGCCCTTAAGGCTCCAGTGTTTCAAACCCATGCTCTGATACCAGATGTAGTGACCGTCATTTAATTTGAAACTACCATGAATTAAAACAGAGCAGTAATTTTGAAATTCACTCAATTTTGCATAATAAATCCGATATTACAATAAATAAAATTTATTAACAACTTCATTCTAAAGATTCATAACTAACCTTAATCTGATGCTGCCTCCTTAGCTTGAATTTGCTCCGTAGCAGCTTGCTCCTGAAGACACCCCAAAACCAGCCACCCTACCGACTAGTACGCCTAGCCCTAGGACATCTATGGACGTCCTAGCCCTCCGAGCCCAAAACCCCTCAGCCCCGGTGCACTGTAAATCCCACTGTTAACTAACTCTATCCCAATGCTCCCAAAATCTCCTATCCCATAGAATGCATGAATGAATCCCTCCAAAATGAATAATCCCTCTTACATGGTCCTTCTCCCTCCCTTATGCCTCCTTCACCGCCCTCCGCCTTCACTCCCCACCAAACACCTTATCCATTCATTAATGCCTTATCTTCACTCCCCACCAAACACCTTATCCATTCATTAATGCCTTATCTTCACTCCCCACCAAACACCTTATCCATTCATTAATGCCTTATCTGTTCATTTAGTTCTTATTAATGGTCTTATCCTTTATTAAATGTTTCCCTTTTACGTATGGGTTACGTTATCCCTTATGGGATACGTTATCCCTTATGGGATACGTAACCCCATTTAACCTTATATTTTATTTTCCCCCATTTGTTTAATACATAATTAATCAATTACTTAATTAATAATCAATCAATCACTAACCATTAATTTAATACTTAATCAATTAATGACTCACTTAATAATTAATCATTCATTAACCCTTAATTAAAGAGTTAATCATACTTCAGCTAATCATAATCAAAATAATTAATTAATAACATATAATTAATTAAGGTTATATAATAATTAATTATAATTTAGCTAATTTTTAGGATTATTTATGAAATTATTCATATTAATAAGTAAAGGGTCATTACACTTTGTTCTTGTTTAACCCCACTAGTCTTGAAAAAGTTTGTGTGCAAGACACTCACCTCGAAAACAGGGGGAAACATGTTCAAGAAGATCCCACAAAGAAACCTTCCAAGTTCCCAAAGAAGAATTTTAAGAAGTTTAAAAGGAAGGACAAGAAGACCGCTACAGTGACGAGAGAAGGAGGAAAACCATCTTGCACTCATTGCAAGAAGAGCAGTCACGATGAAGAACATTGTTGGAAACTACATCTGGAAAAGAAACCAAAACAGTTTCGTGGAAAGGGGAAGACAAAGATCGTTTCTACGTACAACAAGATCTTGGTTTCAATTCAGGAGATGAAGAAAAGATCATAATAGTTGGAGTACAAGGTAAATATTCTCTTCATGCTAGTTCTAATTCCAATGATGAATCTCATGTTGATGAACGAAAGAGGAATGAGTTATTTCACATAAGAGTTGTATCTAAACATAATAAGATAGATACATTATTTGATCCAAGTTCCCAAGTAAAATTAATATCTGAAGCACTTGTCAAGAAAATGGGTCTTGAAACGAAACCACATCTGAAACCTTATCCTCTTGGTTGGGTATGTGACAAAGAAAAAATTAATGTCACAAAACAATGTAGGATCAGATTTTCTATTGCTTCAAAATTAATTGATGAAGTTAATTTGGTTGTTGTACCACTTGATATATGTGGCATAGTGTTGGGAAGTCCTTATCTTTATGATAGAAAAAAAGTCTTCTTTTGACATGAGAACAAATACCACCTCACTAAGGGGGGAGTGGAATATTGATCCGGATTATTTTCGACATGAAATGAGAGTGGAGATATAATAAAGAAATGCATAGAGATATTGCAGATATTCAATAATATAACATAAATGTATCAGAGATGCAACCATAAACACAGATATACAGTAATGCATGATTTCTATTAATCAAAGAAATGTACAAAAACTATAAAAATACAGACTGAAAGACTCATTAGAATGGTGGCATCTTATCTCTGAGAAGAGATGTGACGGCTACTGGAATTCGCAAGAAGATGATTACAATGAGGCTCTGAAGGACTTTTTACAATAAACGAGAATGTCAAAAGTCTTAGACATCCAAAAACATAACCCTAGGAGATGAAGCACCGAAAGTCATGTGGGCCCTGTTTGGGTAAGTGACTACATCAACTTCCTGGGGTCATAACTTTTGCATACGATCTCCGTTTTAGGCGTGTGATAGATCATTGGAAAGGTATTGTTGAGGAGATTCATTTTGAGGGCTCAATAATGCCTTTGGATATCATTGAGAACCTCTATCTCTAAAAACCTTCATTTAGGCCCTCAAAATGGCCCCGGAAGTTAAAACCTGCTAAAAATAGTAAATTGCAAAAATTGCCAGAAAGTTGTTTTAAGCCAGTTGGAAAAGGTGGGTGGCCACCAATATCCACCTGGATCAATCCTCCCTGCTTAGGAAGCAATGGTGTCCATTGCATTGAGTTCCTGGGGGAGAGGGAAAAGCATTTGTTGAATTTGCATCTTGGTGAGTTGCTTGCCTTGCAGGAGACGTCACGCTGCTCAGTTTGTGGATGTCTGTCACAAACCTTTTGAGGTTGAGGCTGTTCAACAAGTCGGGCTACATGAGAGGATGGTGTGCATAAGGAATCTTTGCGCTTTTCTACAACCTTGTCGACTTGCTTCTGATGGATAGAAGGTGCTTGGGGCGAGGTTGTAGTGGTTCCAATGTCCTTTTGTTCCCCTTTTGAACAGATTGTGAAGAAGCTGAATTTTGTAGTATGAGATACTACCTTGCGGCACTTTTTAGGTGGAACAGTAGTCGGAACTACCTCTGGTATTCTGTAGAGATGACCCCCCAGAGAAACAATGACACTGTGGGGTCGAGACTCATAAACAACATGGTGCTTCCACATATATGGTTGGACCAAGAGAACATCACATACATCTAGTGGGGCAACATCACATAATACCTCATCCTTGAAGGGTTGGATGCCATATGACAATCGACATTGCTGGCTGACACGAAGATCTCGTCCTTAGCGAAGCCACCCGATGTTTTATGGCTGCGGGTGTGGTGTTATCGACAATCCCAACTGTTTGACGACCTTTGCTGAGATGAGGTTCTTTTGGCTTCCACTATCAACAATAAAATGTAGCAGCGTCCCCTTCACCCACATCTGTGAATGAAAAACGCACTCCTCCTTTTCAGGATCTGTTGGTTCTTTTGGATGAATTGTTTTGGTCGCGATAATAGCAGTGGGGTCTGCGTCAATGATCTGTCCTTTACCAGTATTTTCATAATCAGATTATGAATCAGGGTTTGTCTCTTTGTCTTTGATCTCAGCCACCAATGACTGTTTTGAACGACATTCATCAGTGTTGTGCCAGGAGTTTTGGTGGAACTCACACCATTTTTCGGTGTCCTTCTTTGTCTTCCCGTGACCCTTCTTTTCGTGTGTCTTGGACTGGTTTTCGGGAGACTGTTTGTTAGGGCCGTCTTTGTCATACTTCGGTTGTTGCGGATTTGCAGATCCGAACTTCTGTTTGTTCTGGTGCTTAAATTTCTGCTCGATTTTAACAGCATATCGATAAGCAACACCGAGTGATGAGATGTCCAGAAAATCCATTTCAGTCTGGATGTATCTGTGTGAAGCCCCACGGTATTTCAGAACCAAATGTCACTCAGAGTCTTTGATACCTAGTTTGGTGCGCAAGGTATGGAAGGTATTAGTGAAATCCGAAACTGCTTGGCCCCTCTCTTACCGCAGTGTGGCCCATCTCATGTACTGGTCCTCATAGTTTCCAACAGGGTAATACTGTTCCTTTACCGCATCCACAAAAAAATCCCAAGTGGGATCGGCCCCATATATTCTAGACTCCTCTGTGGAAATTTTCTCCCAGTAAGTTTCTCACCAATGTTTGACATGAGGGAGAGCTTTAAGGAGTTTGAAGGTGATCTTTTCTTTGTCGGAAAAATTGTGAACAGAGAAATAACCTTCTAGCAGAGTTAACCATTTTTCTAGAGCTTTTGCATCCATCTGTCCTTCAAATACAGGAATATCAAAATTAACTTATACCTTGAAAGGCGAGGTGCCTCCAAAGTGGATGCTTTATGAAGATGTGCCTACTTTTATCGACATGTATTGAAGGATGTGGGAAAAATTCTCCATCATTTCATCCCTCTATTGCGTGAGAGCTTGCTCAAGAAACAGATTGATAGGATCATCTTCTCCATCGTTTTTCTTTTCTTCCGCCATTGAGGGTTTCTTGGGTGTGTGAGAGTGATTGTCTTCAAGAGAGACAAGCTCCAGACCCAACTTTCTATACTCGGAACTCTTCGGGGACATGCACTGAAAAAACAATCAAGAGTAGCCTGCTCTGATACCACTGATCCAGGTTATTTTCGGCACGAAATGAGAGCGGAGATATAATAAAGAAATGCACAGAGATATTGCAGATATTCAATAATATAACATAAATGTATCAGAGATGAAACCATAAACACAGATATATAGTAATACACGATTTATATTAATTAAAGAAATGTACAAATTCTGTAAAAATACAGAGTGAAAGACTCGCTAGAATGGTGGCAACTTATCTCTGAGAAGAGATGTGACGGCTACTCGCATTCACAAGAAGATGATTACAATGAGGCTCTGAAGGACTTTTTACAATAAACTAGAATTCCAAAAGTCTTATACATCCAAAAACCTAACCCTAGGAGATGAAGTGCCAAAATTCATGTGGGCCCCGTTTCGGTAAGTGAGTACATCAACTTCCCGGGGTCGTAACTTTTGCATACGATCTTTGTTTTAGGCGTGTGATAGCTCATTGGAAATGTATCATCAAAAAGATTCATTTTGGGGGTTCAATCAAGCCTTTGGCTATCATTGAGAACCTCTATCTCGAAAAAACTTCATTTAGGCCCTCAAAATCACCCCAGAAGTTAAAACCTGCTAAAAATAGTAAATTGCCAAAATTGCCAGAAAGTTGTTTTGAGCCAATTGGAAAAGGTGGGTGGCCACCGATATCCACCTGGATCAAATATGTTGTTATATATCACAACATTAGGGTAAATACAAAACTTGTTAGTGCAGGGAAAATGAAAAGACTCATAAACAATAATAAGAGATATGTACTCATAGTCGTCAGAGAGAAAGATGTCAGGACATTCAATGCTTTCCAAGGGTGTGATCCATCTCATAAAAAGGAATTAATTGATATTGTTTCTAAGTATGATGATATTTTTTAGGAACTAGATGGATTACCTCCTAATATGGAAAGCCAACATGAGATACATATTCAACAGGATTCCCCTTTGCCTTATGTGGGCATGTACAGGATGCCAATTGTGGAGATGATAGAGATCAAGAAGCAGGTACAGGGATTATTGGATCAAGGTGTTATTAGGCCCAATTCATCTCCTTGTGGTTCTCCGATTGTGATGGTGCCAAAGAACGATGGCACATGGCGAATGTGTGTCGATCACCAGGATTTAAATAAAATCACAGTGAAAAATTGATACCCTCTTCCTCTCATAAATGATTTAATTGATCAATTGAAGAATGTTGTCTATTTCACTAAGTTGGATTTGCATAGTGGATATCATCAAATCAGATTTGCAGAACAGGATGCATGGAAAACTACCTTTAAAAACAAACAAGGATTGTTTGAGTGGTTGGTTATGCCATTTGGGCTTTGTAATGCTTCGACAACTTTCATGTGTGTGATGAATGATGTATTCAATCCTTTCTTAGATGACTTTGTGATTGTATATTTAGACGACATTCTTTTTTTTAGCAGGACATGAGATGAGCATGTGAGGCATGTAAAGAAAATATTGGATACTTTGCAAAGGGAAAAGTTGTATGTAAAATTGTCTAAATGTGAATTTGGCAAAACTGCACTTGTATACTTAGGTCATATTGTAGGAGGAGGACAATCGAAAATTGACCCTTCCAAAGTTGATGTAATTGTAAATTAGCATGAGCCAAAAAGTCTAACCAAAGTTCGAAGCTTCTTAGGTGCAGTCCAGTATTGGAGGAGATTCATTCCCAACTTCTCCTTCATAGCAGCTCCTCTGCATGCCTTAACCAATTTGAAGAACACTTTTCAGTGGGAAGGAAAGCAACAAAAAGCTTTCGACACGTTGAAGTGAAAGATCAATAACGCACTAGTATTAGCACTGTCAAATCTCCAACAACCTTTTGAGATCAAGATAGATGCCAGCGGATATGCCATGGGTTCAGTACTAATGAAATATCGTAAGCCTATTTGTTACCACTTTGAAACTTTTAACCAGGATGTTGTTAACTATCCTACATATGATAAAGAGTTGTATGCATTAGTCCAGAGTGTAAAGAAATGGAAGCACTACTTGTTATGGAAGGAAACCATTATACATACAAATCACCAACCCTTACAGTATCTTCAAGCACAGTCCAAATTGCAACAATCTTGACACTACAGGTGGATGGGTTTTCTACAACAGTTTCACTTGGTAATCAAGTACAAAAAGGGTACAAGTAACAAGGTAGCTTATATGCTTTCTAGACCCCCTATTGTTGCTTCAATTATTTTGAATAATGCTTCTTTATCTCATGATTTCTATGTAGAACAATATGCTATCGCTGAAGATTTTAAAGAAGTATATATGAAGCTAACCCTTGGTGCACAGGTAGAGAACTATTGTCTGTAGGGAAAGTTACTTGACCATCTTGGAAAACTATGTATTCCTACAAGTGAACGAGTCCATGTAATACAAAAAGATCATACTTCTCTTATGTCTGGGCATTTTGGGGTAGGAAAAACTATGGCTCATTTATAGAGGTTTTGTTACTAGCCTTGTTATCGTGCAGTTTGTATTTTAGGTCATAGGCTACAGGATGGTGGACAAATTGGCGTAACAGGAACCTTCCCCACCCAATGTCACCTCGATGGGGAGGTTCTTTCTGTTTAGGGAGGTTATCCCAAGGGAGACGTCCCCGATAACCCGGGTTTTGAAGAGGCAAAGAATATAAGGTTAAGAAGTAAGGTTTTCCCTCCTCCGAGGTTACCACCAAGATTAGATAATCTGGCTAATCAGCCAATGAAGAAGTGAAGTCCCTGTTGAGAACACCTACCCGGAACAAGACAATAACAACACTATATGTATATTTATAGGTTATAATTCAAAGGGTTAGTACTTCTTAACTATCTGATTTCATTTAATAAGCATTATAATAGAAATAATGAGGTCAACGTTTTGCTAAATAGCCTATGCAAGATCACCAATTCATCAATGTCTATAATAATGACCAAGCCAACAGTATTTTCACTCAACAATAGCTCAATAAATGCTTGACGTCATCTTTAATTGCTTATTTGCTAGTTAGAAGGGTTGTTGCGTCAGGTATGACGTCAGCCCTAGTTAGTGGCGTTAGGGTTAGTCAGGGTTTCAAAAATGAAAGTTTTGAAAGATGATTTTGCACACCACAAGCTCAACGTTGGAAAAAAAATACCAGTGCCTTAGGGTAAATGGATTCAAAGTAAGGGCAAAAAGTCTTAGGAGGACTTAAATTTAGAGACTAGAAGGTAGGGTTCCAAGGTGCTGCAATGGCAGGGCCCTGGAATCAAAACCCTAAGAAAAGGAGGTTCACTCTGGTGTTGCTTAAGAAAGGCCTCGTGCTCCTTCCTCTTTTTCTAAATACACTTGGCAAAATGGCTAGCTTCAAAGTACAGGTTTAAGGGAGAAAGTTTTGTAGGAGCAAGGCTTTCAAACCCTAGAAGGTTAAAACCCTAGGTGTAGATTCAACTAGGCCTAGTATGTCTCCTCTTTTCAACCTATAACTTTAATGCTAACTCAGAAAAAGGGAGAAAAGTGTAGCAACAGCTAGGCTATATCTTCCTTTATCAATGGCTAAAATTATTTCTCAAACCATGGGGACATGTAGCAATGACCTACTAGTGTGCTTGCTACCTAGGGTTTCAAGATTCAACAATATAATAGAAATATAATAGAAAAATGTAAGAAATTAAGCCTACAACCATTCACTTAAAAAGTTTTGCATGAAAAATTCACTTACATATCATGAAGAATGCATAATCAAACCCTAGTTGTAAACTTTCCATGAGAGAAACACCATATATGCCAAGAAGAATCCTCCAAGAAGAGTTGTGCCTCACTTACAACACCAAAAATACCAAGCAAAAGGCTAAAAGATAGTCTCTCACAAGAGAGTGAGTTATGTTATGTTCAAAATGAGGAAAAACATCCTCAATTTATACCAATCCATGACCTTTAATTTACAGAATAGGTCATTAAAATAGCTGACAAGGCTGACTACAAAATTTACATTGTTTTTACATTAATTTCTAGAAAAATGACATAATATGAGCAAAAGGTGGGACGTCAAGCCCTTCTGAGGGAGACGTTGGCCCTTTTAGGGCAAGTCCAGCATCCAGAAGTGAGACGTTGGCCCTTCTAGGGAATCCTCCAAGTTGTCACACGTGCCAACAACCTCAACACACTACCACACTCTTAGGATAACGTCTAGATCTCTTAGGTGACGTCCTATCCATCAAAGGAAAACATTCCATCTACAGTGGGTGATTCCCCCTAGGTCGGGCTCTGCCAAAGTGTCCTGGGTGGAACGTCCTTCTTTCTTCCTGTGCAAAGGCTCATCAAAACATTGTCCTATCTCTGCCATCCCAGCAACCATCTGATGGGCTCTTCAGCCCCATGGAGGTCCGAGCTAATCATATCCCCATGTGTACCGGTCCACTGGTACCTGTCCATTGGGTATGGTCCTGCACATCAAAAACTTTTCCCTCCATGGGCTCATTAGTCCTCAGGATCATAGCAATGTCAATCATTTCTCATCATTAAATTTATCGAATACATGCATAAAACTCCTAACAATATCCTCTAATAGCTGAAAGACATTACACTGATATACCATACAAAGTTGAAGAAATAGACATAACAATCTATTGGGCTAGTATCCATAAGAAGAAGAAAGTTTCCACAGAAGATTATTCAAGCCATGTACATAAAGTGATATGGTCTGAGGATGTTCAGTCATAGTGAAGACCAGGGGGTAGGTATTGTCCGTGGGTACCTTTGTAGGAGGTGAGTTGTACCCGTCATGAATGCACTTTTTTCCAAGCCCCTTTATTGCCTTCATTATTTTCTTATTATTTCTTTTTCTTCCTTTTTTACTTCAAGGTCTGACCAGAGGACACTGCCTTGGCGTGGTGACCAGAGCTGACAGTGTTACCCACTAGTATTTCTGCATAAATGATAAGGTTGGCTCGTGATGAGACCCCATTTCCCTTGGCCATGCAACCAAGGGTCATTGCCCTGGCGTGGTGACCAGATAATGGAAATGTCATACTGCTAGATACCTATGAACATAATGGGCCGACTCGTGATGAGACCTCCCATCCTCTTGGTTAGGTCTTGTTTTATTATTTTTCTTCGGGTCCCTTTTGTTTCTTATCAAGAGGCCTTTTATTTCCTTCTCAGGGATCCCTGGGTGAAGCATCTCTAGGTTTTATTTCCTATGGATTTTATCTTTTATCAGCTACTTTTACCCCATAGGCCTTTAGCCCCTTCTTCCCACAGGACGAAGTGTAACCCCTCAAAGGTCATCCTAATGCCTAGACTAGGGGAATGGGATGGATGTATGGGAAATAAGATGTAAAATGATTGTATGGTAGGAGTGGACGATGGATTTTCAAATCCCCCCTGGTGGCTAACCAAAACCCATGGATACAAGCTTGCTAGGGCACCCCATTAATCCCCCCAACAATGGTCAAGTGGGTTAGTGTAAGATCCAAGCAGTTGTCAGAAATGTAAGGAACCTTATGCATATATAAGAAAGTTATAATGATCAAACATGACACATAGCATGATACTTGGACCAATTACCTCATGGAGCAAGAGCCTTCTCTGATGCAAGTCCAAGCCGATGGTGATGGATGTTGCTGCTCCAGACAGGACAAATCTGGCTAAGAAGAAGAAGGATGGTCCCTCCAGGGCCATGCTTAAGTCAATCCTGCTCTCGGTACTCCATGTCTAGGACCTGTGAGGCCTCGAGACATGATCTCCTAGTTATCCCTAGAAATCGGGGATAACAGGCCTCAAATGAAAGCAATTATAACTAAAAATGTAAGGGAGTGAGTGATGTGTTCTACTTGTAAGCCCACTAATAGAAAATTGGGGTTGTACTCACCACTTCCTGTTCCATCCCATCCATGGATTTTGTAGGGGGTTTACCCATGACCAAAGGGGGTCATGATTATTTGTATGTTGTAGTGGATATTTTTAGCAAGATGTGTATCTTGATGCCTTGTAAAAAGCAGATCACTGCTGAGAAGACTGCTAATCTCTTATTTCAACATGTTTGGGTTCACTTTGGATTACCCACATCTATCATCTCGGATCAAGATACTCGATTCCTTGGGGATTTTTGGACTAGCTTGTGGAGAATGATGGACACCAAATTGAAGAGGAGCATTTCTTTCCATCCACAGACCAACAGACAGACATAGGTGGTAAACCGAATAGTGGTACTTTTTCTTCGAGGCTACTGCAACAAGCGTCCCAAGGTATGGGATGAACAAATAACCTATGTACAACATGTGTACAATCGAGCTTTACATTCTTCCACTCGGAGTTAACATTTTGAGACATGTTTTGGGTACCTACCAAAGGTTCCTTTGGACTTGATGTGCGGGAAAGATGTCGATGTAAATGAAGATCGAACAGAGGATAGAGCCCGCAAGTTCATCCAGAGGATTCAACAGATACACCAAGTAGTCAGGGAATAGTTGGAGAATAGTTAAGCACAGTATAAAGCTCGACATGACAAGCACATGGTTGATCATCAGTTCCAGGTTGGAGACCGGGTATGGCTTCACATCAACAAGGAGAGATTAAAGGGTGAAGGAAAGAAACTCAAGCCTAATTGTTATGGACCCTTCACTATCTTGGATTAAAGTGGTACCAATGCTTTATGTCTAGATATTCCACCTTATATGCAGATTTACTCAGTTGTGAATGTTGAGAGCTTGAAAATTTTTGAGCCTCCCATGATCATGGATCAAGATGAGGAAGTTTCAATTCCATCAGTTGATGAGTTTGCACCTGATTACTTGGATAAGCTACAGGAATATATAATACTGGATAGGAGGACGAGGACTTCACGCAGAGGTGATGTTGATTATCTTCGAGTAGTTTTAAAAGGCACCCATCCAAGCAAAGCAAAGTGGATCGAGAAGGAAAAATTGAGGGGACTCTTCCCTCACTTACCAGTTGATTGATGAAAGATTTTGGTGGTCCAAAAATATCTCAGTGGCAAGGCGTGATCCAAAAGGGATCCATAGAAGGCTAAGAATAAATTAGAACTCACAGAGGCAGCTCAAAATGCTCATAATGGATTCAACAGAAAGAGAAAGGGAAAAAATTGAAAGTTCCCAAAACTCAGTAAAAATGGCATGATCACATCACAAGATTTCTAACAGTGAAAACGGCTCATAAAACAAAGTTACGGTTTGAAATATATTCACGGTCAAAGTTGTAGTCAAATAGGGCCAGTCAGCAGGGGACACATAATCATCCGTATTGTTGATGCTAGCATGACATCAGCATCTGATGTGGTAGGGTGACATCATCGTATGGGATGTTGATGTCATCATGCCACATGGCAGCATCAGAGGCTACCATGTGTCACCCACCAGTGGACTTTTCAAGGGTCCGTATAGACCAATAGAAACGTGCCATGTGGCACCCCTAGGAGACACCACGTGTCAATACGACAGTGACAGGGTAAGCCACGTCAGCATGCAGGTGGACGTGTCAGCAGGCGCCACATGGCCCAATCATCAGGAGACACGTGGCATCCCAGGAATTCCCAATGTTGGCCCATAAATGATTTTAGTTTTAAAAAAGAAAGAAATGGTGGGTTCACCAAATCTATTGAACCACACCAATTATGAATGATCGTTGGCATAGTTTCTAGTGGGTTGCTAAATGTAGCGGAGGGCAAACAATATAATATATATATATATATATATATTAACCAACTTCCAAAAATGGAGTCTGGCGGGTTTGACCCCGGAACCTCCTCCTAGTCCAACGCCTTCATAGCTCCACCCTAACCAACACACCTATGGGTGTTGCTTGGTATATCTGCCATTTCCATTATTTAAAAAGTGCAAATCTGTCCAGAGCCAGGGGGAGAGAGGCGCGACCATATTGTATGACCACGAGCATGGATTTCGAGATGAAGACTATCATAATTGCAGGTGCAGAGGGCATGAAAACCGAGATATAATTCCTCTTGGGCCTGGGAGTGCCAGAGTCGGATCGGAGCGTGGAGACAATCATTTTTGGGTAATTCGACATCACAAATCCAATGGTGGTGTTTTTTTTCTTGTTTGAGCATTATTTCTGCAGCTTGATTTCAGAATGCGGTATATTCATGTATTTGTCAAATTGTTTTGTTGAGTTAATGAAAGAGCCTACCCATTTGAGAGCAAGACCCAGAGACATAGTCCACCAGGGACGAACTCCGTTATCAATATTTTTTGTTCAGATCTGATGCTTATGTCTCTTCATTTTTAAGTTTTCCCTTCTTTAATGGTGCACTTTAATTTATGCTCATTTAATACAATTCTTTATAAGTCACGATGAAAAGATCCCGAATCAAAAACCCTGGAGTAAGAGGCCAATTCCTACAACTTACATATCTAATCTAAATTTCAAAATAATATACGATTCAAAGCATGCACTACATATTTACTCAAATTCAATCAAAGGAATCCCTTTAAGGGCCTTTGAATAAGCGAAATGTTAAGAGTTAAAACACATATTGTACCATATCTACTTCTGGAAGATCGAAGTTGGAGCTTTGGATTTACAAGATATAGATGTGATTTACAAACAAATAAGAGAATAACATGGCTACAGTGAATTCGTGGAGATGAAATCATTCACGTCATGGAATTTCATGCCTAGTAAAAATAAATAAAAGCACTTTTCATCAAATAGGGTAGTTTTTTTATATGTGAATTATAGGTGGAACGATGTATACTAATGCATGATTACTTCATAGTTTATCTCTACTTTGAAACAACCTGCTCTTTGGTTTTAGTTTCAACCGAAGAGTGAATTCAAATGTTCCATTTCTCAAATGCTATTGTAATTCTTTTAAACAACTGCAAATTCAGTTTCTTAGGCCCTCCAGCTCTTAGATACGCATACTCAAGTCCTAATAGAATCTTCTCAAAAGATCGTGTTAAATTATTCCTTCAACGTCGATCCTTCTTAAAGTTCTTGGATTTTTTATGGGTTCTATCTGCTCTATTTCTATCTGAGTGAGTGGCCTGCTCAATCCCCCAACTATGTATCATCGATTGAGCTTAATGATCTCTAGAACAAAAGCAGCTGAGATTTTGTTGGAATATGAGTGTTGGTGTAAGTTTAGGTAGGGAACACAATGCATGAGTGAAACGCATGGTGTGATCTCAATTCACATGCAGCTATCATAATAGGAGCAAGACATAGGTGGAAGGAAATGCCTTGATAACTATTGTTAAGGGTCCGACATGTATATAATCCACATTTTCTTGGATACTCAAATTCATTAATTATCGGGTTTACTTCTTAGGGAGCGCAGTTTATTAGGTAGATAGGAAAAAATATGAATCTCAAGCGTGACTTTCCTAGCCAAGTGTTACTTTAGCGAGCATGCCTAGCCCTTCATTACCAACACTTAGAAACTAAGGTAGGTGCAGTCAAAGAACCATGTCTTACCATGCTTTTATGATATTTAATATCACCATAATATTTCCCACAATGAGAAAGTACACATTCCATCTAAACTCCATCCATGCCAATGATGAAGTACTTGGTTGGAATCATCGATGGTTTCATATTGCTCATTTTAAAATTATCATTAGAAATCTGGAGAGTGAATAAGGTTTTCTCTCAAGCAAGAGATTATGACTATCCTATAAATCTCTATAGTGAATAATGTTTGCTCATGAACAAAAGATTATGATTATCATAGATATTGTATTTTCTCTTCAACAAGAGATTATGATTATGCTTGTTCATAAAATTTAAGGATATTTTTATATTTAAAATTATATTCAAATAGAATATTTTGATTGGTGTAAATATTCTACCAAGCCACCTCTATACTACCACCTGATTGTATCGTCGATGATGAAAATATTCCTTGAAGGGAGAAAGAGGAATATATGTGTTACTCGTCGGGAATAATGTCAAAGTTGTATTACGAAGATGATTTCATGATCCAATCGCCATGGAAGTAGTTCCTCTTTAGTTATATTTTTCTAGACGGTAAAGAAAGCCCTTACAAGAAGTACATAGATGGTATGGATTCCATTAGAGGCAGAGTCCCCAGATGAAATCATACTAGGAAATGATATACCAACCTATCTCATAAAAGAGATTCAACATCTGTTCACAAATGGCCCCTCACACCGTGTTATATTTCAAACAACTTATTTTTCCTATTACTTGCGTTTTGAAAATATTTCAAGTTATACAAATTACTTAATTTTAGTAGTATTTTTTACTAATATTTAGAATTTGTTTCTTTGTAATAAAAGAAAAAGTAAGCGATAGTCCTTCCAAACCAGGGAAAGAAACCAAAAAAATAGTAGTGTCCAGTAATAGTGTAGGGAGCATTTAAATTGTCAGTAAATGATTGCAATATTTCCAGAAAAATATATGGGTTTGGTAATAATTTTCATAGAGATTTGCATGGAGTTATTGCACAAAAATATTAAATAACCAATAAAATATTGATTTGCTACTCACAATGAGCCCATGGCATATCTCAAAATCATACTAGCCAATGACATACCAACCTGTTTTGTAAAAGAGATGCAACATTTGTCCACAAATGGCCTCTCAGACCATGTTAAAAGATTTAAAATGCACAAACATTTTACATAACCAACAAATGAAAGAAATTTTAAAAGAATAACAATATAAACATGAAGATATAGGGATTTCCAGGTTGGGATTTATCCATAGTCGAATCAAATGAACAAGTAAGTAACTTATTTTCAACCTATGTAGACCAATTGGTATATCATGCACTCCCCGAGAGATATCTGAACGAGAAGAACTGTAGTAACCATCAGAGAAATCATTTACTCTTAATATTTTTGCACAATAAACATCCCCTATTAAGTGTAACAATGCATCTAAAGACATTCTCTTTCTGCCAAGCTTGACATCTCTTTATTTTAGCGAAATTCACACCTTCGAAATATATTTAGGCTGCAGACTTAATCTTTAAACATATAACACATTCTTACAATTTGTAGATCATGCAACAAAGACTATGCTACGCAATAGCCTTGTTAATGTTGTGACCAAGTCAAGGTTGTGTCAATATCATCTCATTTATTTTTAATTTATATCTCCTCCATTTATATATTTTTGAGCATCCTATGCATAAGCAATTTAGATCTATAACATGTCTTTGTTTTACACAACAGAGATTGAAGGCACAACAACACCATATATTTGTTATTTGTTATTTTTATCATATATGTATTATTTGTTGGCATTCCCATCATATTGATGTAACCTCTCCAAGCCATTAATATAATAGAGTTTATGTGTTATATTATGTTTTTGGTTGGAATTTGTGTGATGCATCCCATTCTTCTTCATTGAATTTATTAGCCCATTTGGTGTTTCAACATTTAGTTTTCCCACATTAAATGAATATATTTTCTTTTTAAATTAAGAATAATGTATTGAAGCGGTGAATGAAGGATAAACACTAAAAGTTGCAAACCTTGTTTCTTCAAGTCAAAGGCCTCACTTCGAGGTGTCTAACATGGACTTTGACTCTTGCAATTTTTTGGTTCAATTTCTTGGCCATATCAAAGATATCCAATAAACTTCATTGTACCAAAATTATTGGCAACATTTACATAGAATAAAATAAGACATAAACCTACTGTCTTTGATTGGAGAATAATAGTAGCTAAAAATATCTTCTCAAATGTAACATCCCCACTATAATCCCCAGTTTAATTAATGCATAATGTATATATAAATGTGGTTATGGCCAAGTAATGTAATATGGGAAATGCATTTTCTGAAATGTAAATAAATGTAATGTAATACTAGTTGTTGGGATAGGGACAGAGAAGGTGGATGATTAATCCACAAGAGAGGGAGAATTCCTAGAAAGTGTCCAAGAGGGGTCCAAAGGAGAAATAATTTATGGGTAGTAATTCAAACCCACTTTTCTTAATTTTATTATCATTTGGAGAAAACCTTTTATTTCTGGTTGAATGTATGAGATCCCAATCATTGAATACATGTAATAGGGTGGGTGTGAGAGTCACATCCCAGAGTTATTGAAGAGCATGGGGCTGAGGTACAATCAACATTAGGCAGAGTGAGCGATCAACTATCTTAGGGAAAGAGAGGAAATTTGTATGGATAGTAATAGAAAGTTTTTCACATGGAGTTTGGAGATGAACAATAAGAGAGAACATGAGAGAAGATCTTGGTAGATGGAACAACAAGGCCGAGAAAATTATAGACCATGCTGGATCATTTTGGAGTGCATTTGGAGTTGGAAATTGAAGATCCGGGTTGTTAGGCCTGAAGAGTGAACTCTTGGGCGAGTTGCACTTGAAAAACACATGGTTATTGTTGTTTTTGCTGGTGTTTTTGTTGGCAGTGAGTTCCCTTGATTTCCCAGTAGAGATATTCCTAGTTACTTGAGCCAGAGAGACCCTGATAAAAGAATGGGATGCTCGATGGAATAACAGTAGTGAAGGAATACATTCATTGGGTTGCATAGGTCAAGAGGAAGAGAGTTGGAGGAATTTCAAGATAGTTGTGGAATAAAACCAGTTGTTTGTGTGATATTGAGTTGTGAGAGGACTGTGAGAGGCACCCTTCTTTTGTGGATTCCTATCCCTAGCTCAGATGTCACTTACTGTTGAGATTTGGAACAATAGGTCTATGGTTGGGTGGAACGTCCTTCCCAGGATGTTGGTTGCACAAACTCTCTTTTAAAGATAAGTGTCTATCTATTTTATTGAGTTATTCCATGAGTTTAATTATTGTGCTTAACTCTGTATATGTGAATGGTTAATTGTTGTTATGAATGAGTTATCAGTTGCATTCATGGTCATTTAGAGTGTCGTAGATTCATTTAATTATGGGTATCATTAATTAGTTGAATATGTGTTTAAATCATACATGGTAAGTTATAAGATTTGATTAGCAAAATAAAAAATTATTTTGTTTGTATTTCTGCATAGTAATGTTCCCTGGTTAAGTTGGGGAACATTACAGAATGGTACCAGAGCTTAAGGTTCAAAACCGAGCTTGTATGGGCCAGGAGCCAGCATGAATTGAGAGATTCTTGGTTATAGATTTCTCCTTGTGACGAATTTGGGGAAAAATGGGGAACCGAAGTGAAATCTCCAAAATTTGAGCATATTTTGTGTTTAAGTGCTTCAGAATAGTCAAGGAAGGTAATTCATGGCATTGATTTGTAGGGTTCAAAGTTGATTTTGGCCTAGAGGGTCGAAATCCTATGATTTTCATGATGATCGTGAAGTTTATTAATCAATGGCCTAGATTAATTCAACCTGGAAAATCAATGATCAAGATTCAATCGCAAGAGATCAGGGTAAGGCATTCCCGAAAGGGATTCAGGAAGAAGGTTTCAGAAAGACTTGGAATCAAGCATGAAGTTGAGTCATGTTGACCAAAATTTGGTCAACTATATTTTCCCACTCTCGGATTAATAAAAAAAAATGACATCGGAAGATGAAAATTTTTAAACTCTTATAAGTCCATGATGTATTCCCCAGCCTTAGCTTCATCACGCATTTTTTGGATCGGAAATCCGAGTCCATATGCTCAATATATCCAGGTGTAAAGTTTAATTTGGAAAATGGCGCCTCTTTCATGTGGAATAAAGATAATCTTTTGGAAGTGCATTTAAATTTTTCCGGGTTCAGGACCCTTGAAAATATTCTTGTATTGGGTTCAAAACCCATAAAAATATATCACTCGTGGGAGCCTACCATACTCTTCTCCCATCGTACTCTTTATCTCCACTTCCCTTTTCCCTCCTTTCTCCTTTCCCACACTTAGAAAATTTTCTAAGTGTTACCCTCTCCTCTCTTCACCTCTCTTCCATATTACTCAACACTTAGTCTATTTTCGAAATACTCCTCTCTTATAACTCTACCATACTACTCCACAGTTAGTTTCTCTTCTCCCCATTACCTTACCCATTACTTAAAAAGTTTTGAAGATTTGTCGGGTTTGCGGATTCACTCACCTCCCTTCCCTCAACCCCATGAAATCTACTTTACCCCCTCACCCTTCCTTGCTCCCCACATCTCGAACATAAAATATTTTGAGTATGGTAGTTGGTCGGACTCACCATACTCCATTTCCCTTCCCCCTCACATTTCCTCATGTCCGCCCCCAACACTCTCACCTCACCCCTCCCTCACCTCACCCTACGTCACTCCCCCTCACTTCGCTCCCTACATTTATCCCTCCCCTCTTCAGCCACCTACATTTTTACACTACACTACCCTTTCCCCCTTTCCTACACTCCTGTGCCTCCCACACTTATTCCCCTTTCACAAAACATTATTTATTATTTTATTCACTTTTAACTTTTGACACTTTATATATATTATTTCATTTATTGAGATGTAACCTTATGCCATGTGCCCAAATTTCCTTGGATGACATGGAAATCTGTTTCAGATTATGGAGGATTTCCACATGGCATCCAATAAGAGTCTTACACGTGGAAATTAATTAATGGAGAGCACGAAATTAATCCAAGGGCCTAGTTTTGTCCATGAATTTTGATCGACGGGGGTTGAGTGTTAATCTTCCAGAGGCCATAACTTGAGCTTCGTGTGTCGGAATCGCGCAAAATTTATACCATTGGAAAGGTGTTTTGACATAGAAGATTATGGTACATGTTTCAAAGGTTGAAGGTTGCTACATTTTCCCAGAAATCAAAATATCAGTCAGCTTCATTTTTAATGGGCCTACGTGACAACTCAACTTCACAAGCTCATATCTTGAGATCTGGGCGACAGATTTGGGAAAATGTTATATAGTTGGAAATATAAGGTGATGAAGATCGCATCAGAAGTGGCTTAAAGGGTTGAAAAGATACACATACTTACCATAAAATTAAAACAAAATCATCTCTTAAAGGAGTAAGCAAACAAAAAATTATTCGAAATAAAAGTTTATTGAAAATAAGAATTATTTAAAGATTTTTGGGGCCCACTTTAAAGCATGGATATCAATTAATTCAAGTCAATAATGAGATTCCAATGTTATGTTAATTAAATTGATTTTATAAAAAAGTAAAAGGAATTTAAACAGAAAAAGGAAAAACCCTAACTACTTACATACTTAGAAGAGCATTTTTTAAAAAAGGGAAAATAAAGACTTCATGAGTTCTGGAATTCATTGTTGAGAGGGAATTCAAAGGAGCAGGAGAGAGACATACCAGTCATCATTATGTAAACTATATTTTGATCAACAAGCAAAGATTTTCATTATTCTCCATTCTTTTCTTCTTCTACATTGTTTTCTCAAAGCTTTGTGTTTGTATTCTTGAAACAATCATGGGGCTGAGTTCTCAAATGTTTTTATTGTAATATTCCAAGACTTTTCATATATGATCATGGAGAATTTGCATCCATATATGTGATTGTCAAATGGATTTTGTATATTGTTAGATATATTTTATGAGAAAGACTCCACAAAGAATTAATTTCGGGGTTGATCTTGACTGTATCTTGTAACTTTGAGTTTTAATTATGAGATATTTGAGGCTGACCTATCAATTTCCCTTTCATTGTAATTTCAATACCCTTTTAAAATTCTTTCATATGATCAGAAATATTCTCTCCTTTCCTTTGTGAGGAGATATGAATGTATCTATAGAGGATTACATATGTGGTGCTGAGTATTTATATTTTCTGATATTGAAGCTCCTCTTCAATCTTTTATTTGTAAAGAAGTTATTGTTGCACATAAAGATCATACTGGGTTATTGAAGAACCATTTTCATTTAAATCTAAGAAATAAAGATTTGGGGTTTGTTGCCTAGCACTCTCCCTACTCCAAGATATCCAAAGATATATCTTTTAGCCAAAGAGGAGAACCACCTCTCTAAAAACGAAGGGGGACTAATGTCCTCATGAGGTTGTTGTTTCATCCCCTGATAGATCCGAGCATCATTGGAGACCATACTGGGGAACGATTTGTTTTCAAGAGGTATGATACCTTTTGGATCAAATACTATTAGAAGACTAGAAGCAGTCTGGTTGCAGTTTGAGAGAAAATTTAGAGATTGATTCAAGATGAACTAGGTTTTTAAGAACCTTGTTCAAAGATCATTGAATGGACTTGAAGGTTTATTGTTGCAATTTCAGTCACAAATTAGTTTTGACAACCTTTATGAAACCAGAAAACCACTGAAGATTTGGGAGGATGATATCCCTTTCAACTCCATCCTCAAAACTCAAGATCTTAAAGAAATATGCCTCGGTGACTTCACTGAAAATATCTCAAAATTTCAAGAAGATGTATATGAAGACTCCTCCGAGGAATTTTTCTCATGCTATCAAGAGATTTCACCTCCTCCATCAACATAAATTGTTCAAGGAACAATGAAAGGAGAAGGTAACCAAAGAAAGAAAAGTTTGTATGAAAACCCACTTAGTTTGCAAGGAGAAGTTCACCCCTTGCCAGATATTTCCATGGATAAATTTCCAACATTCTGCGGGAATGCTTTAGAAGATGCAGAGAAACATTTGATTAAATTTGATAGTGCTTGTGAAATTTTTAATGTGACTCAAAATGATGTCGCATGCCGGTTATTTATCTTGACTTTAAAAGAAGATTCCAGTGAATGGTTTTATTCATTGTTGCCCAGAACCATCACTAGTTGGGATGTACTAGAAAAATTGTTTGTCGAAAGATATTTCTCAAGAAAATATCCATATTCTCTTTTTATTGAAGTTGGTTGAAATTGGGATGAACAAAGAAGAAACAATTAAATATTTCTCTTTCAGATTTATGAAAGTTCTTCATGAGATTCCTCAAGAAATGTTTCCAAACGATGTCATTATTTTTAGCTGTTACGAAAATGATTTCCCCACAAATTTGAGATTTCTATTGAGGAAAGAAGGAAAACGTAGTTGGAAATAATTAATGTAGCATCTCAACTCATTGAAAGATACATTCTTGAAACTGGTGCCAACATATTAAACCCCCCAAAATTGATCCAAGGCAATGGAGGAATGAATTTAGAAAACAACTTTCAGGAAATAAATGAATTTCTTTTTTCAAATCCTGAACTTGAAACATAAAACAAAAAAACTAATTTTTCAATCCAAGAGGAACTCCATCCTCCGTATGCTTCATGGGAGGTAAATATCAACCTCTCATGTGCTCAATTTGAAAGTGATTATTATAGTGAACTCAAGGATGAACATGAGGACTTAATTCAGTATGAAAAGATTGTAGCAGAGTCTCAAATAATAAAACCAATGTATATCAAGCCACAAAAACAATGTTTACATTGGAGGGATATAAATCATCACTTTACTTCAGATTTTTATTATTTGGATTGTTTTCCTGAAGCAAAGTTTCATGAAGAAGGCATTTTCTAAGCACCAAAGGAAAGACATTTGCAGCAAGAGGAATCATGGATGGTACATTTTATTTCTGAAGATCATGAAGTTATTGATGAACAACAAAATTTGGCCTTACAGTTCCCCACAAAATTTCACTAATAGTTCACCATTGCAACCTCACCACATAGACATGATCATTGTACAAAGGAAGAATTCCTTCAAGGAATTGATGTTGAATAAAAAATCTTAGTTGTGGTTGATGATAAGGAAAAAGATGAAATTATTCTCATATTGGAAACTCCTTATCCAATCAAAGAACACAACATTCTTGAGCAAATAAAAGTTGATTTAATTGAATCATGGTTCCAAAACATTGTTTTCCAAGCAATACAATCATATTTCAAGAACATCTTACTCATTCTCACCGTAGTATACTTTGGGCATGTTTTTGATCATTTGGTAGCGGCCTCAACATATTTCCCAATTCAGGAGCTCATTGTACAAGTTGACTAGATTATTGAATGACTACATTGGAAATCTACCTACACCTATGGTGGCCCTTTATTTCAAGTAAGTAAGGGTAGGTAGATCATGTATGTACATATTTTTGTTCAATGTTGCAAAATAAGGAAATCAAACTTGAAGGTAAATCCATGAAATAAGAAGAATTACAAGAATTCATTTTGAAGATGATTCCAGAGCCCAATGGAGAAGGAAGTTGGTTTTGAGATTCCAGTGTTCTTAACAACCTACAAGGGGTCACTATCCCACATTTGGAGCCAGTTGTTCACCAAAATTTGGTCAACTATATTTTCCTGCTCTCGGATTAATAAAAAAACAATGACATCAGAAGATGGAAATTTTTAAACTCTTATAATTCCATGATGTATCCCTTAGCCTCAACTTCATCACACATTTTATGGATCAGAAATCCAAGTTCATATGTTCAAGATATACAGATTTAAAGTTTAAAGTGGAAAATGATGCCTCTTTCATGTGGAATAACGTTAATCTTTTGGAAGTGCATTTAAATTTTTTTGGGTTCAAGACCCTTGAAAATATTCTTGTATTGGGTTCAAAACCAATAAAAATCTATCACTCATGGGAACCCACCATGCTCTTCACCCATCATACTCTTTATCTCCACTTCCCTTTTCCATCCTTTCTCCTTTCCCACACTTAGAAAATTTTCTAAGTGTTACCCTCTCCTCTCTTCACCTCTCTTCCATATTACTCAACACTTAACCTATTTTCAAAATACTCCTCTCTTATAACTCCACCATACTACTCCACACTTAGTTTCTCTTCTCCCCATTCCGTTACCCATTACTTAGAAAGTTTCAAAGATTTGTCATGTTCATGGATTCACTCACCTCCCTTCCCTAACCCCCACGAAATCTACTTTACCCCTCACTCCCTCACCCTTCGTCGCTCCCCACATCCCATACTTAAAATATTTTGAGTATGGAATTCGGTCAAACTCGCCATACTCCATTTCCCTTCCCCCTCACATTTCCTCACGTTCGCCCCCGACCTCCCACCTCACCCTACATCACTCCCCCTCACTTTGCTCTCTACATTTCTCCCTACCCTCTTCTTCCACCTACATTTTTAACCTCCTCCCTAAACTACCCTTTCCTCCTTTCCTACACTCCCATGCCTCATGTTAGTACTGAGAGTCACCCTCAGACTGCAAGAGGATAAGCCTAGTACCCATCAAAATGTTTGTGAAGGTAGGTTTATGAGTGGAGGTCAAATGGACAAAGCTCGGTACAAGAATGTTTTAACACAGAAACTGGACAAGCAATGAATAAGGAAATGAGGTCCTCATTAACTTCGGTCAGTGGTATAAGGATAAAGGTGAGAAAGAGGATGACTTAGTGAGGAGAGTGGACAAGTCTGTTGTGAACATCCGACCTTCAGGCAACTTGGTGAAGAAAAAGACAGGCACAAGATCACTCTTGAACTTAAGTTTCAAACACTAAAATATATCACAACAACATAATAATAAAACCTCCATTACAATGTGAATACAACAACTCGTCGAGATCATCCATGCACGACCATTTTAGCATAAGAGGAAACAAGACAACGAAGGAAAATACCTGTTGGTCACTATAATTGCTTAATTAAACAATCAAGTGCTACATAAATTGTCAACCCAGGGAAGTCTGTTTATTTCAAAGGTAACCACGCACTATATATGCTCAATTCCAAAAGTAACCTAGAGTTGTAGTAAAGGAAACTATATTAATCACACTTGCCTTGAATAAACTGAAGTTCTGACTTGAATTACAGGAAAGCAACCTACCTATTGCAGAGCTCAAAGAGATGATTAATCTAAAGAATCCTAGATTACATTAAAATAACAACTACAACATGAAAAAACAACTATTATGTAACCAGAGAACACGACCCTATTCCCAAGCAGGAACTCCAGCACCTTGTTTCTGACCAACACACTTTCATGAAAACATTAATACATAATAGGCTAACTCTCTCTAACAGAGAACAGGACCCTTAATCCCTTCCATTAAGCAGAAACCTTTAGTACCAGTCTCTGATTATCATACTCATGAGAAAATAATTGAAAGATGATTACTTCTAATAGAGAACATAACCCTTAATCTTTTCCATTAAGCAGGAACCTTTAGCTCTAGTCTTTGATTGGCACACTCAGGGAAAATAATTGAAAGATGATTACTTCTAACAGAGAACAGAACCCTTAATCCCTTCCATTAAGCAGGAACCTTTAGCTCTAGTCTCTGATTGGCACACTCAGGGAAAACAATTGAAAGCTGATTACTTCTAACAGAGAACAGAACCCTTAATCCCTTCCATTAAGCAGGAACCTTTAGCTCTAGTCTCTGATTGGCACACTCAGGGAAAATAATTGAAAGCTGATTACTTCTAATAGAGAACAGAACCCTTAATCCCTTCCATTAAGAAGGAACCTTTAGCTCTAGTCTCTAATTGGCACACTCATGGAAAATAATTGATTACTTCTAACAGAGAACAGAACCCTTAATCCCTTCCATTAAGAAGGAACCTTTAGCTCTGTTAAGCCCTAATATTGGCTCATTACCCCTTAATTGTGGCATATTAGATTAGTAATGCTATTTTATTTATGTCGGATTTAGGCCATTAGTTGTAAT
>CBVK0101253846.1:0-16394 GCA_900067695.1 Picea abies
AGTTATCTCTTGGCATTGTATTGGCTATCTATAATAAGGAAGTTTTGTTCGGTTTTCTTCCCCATGAGGGTTTCCCAGGATAAATGATGTGTCTCTTGTGATTGTGTATTTCTCAATGATTCTATCTTATGCTATTGTTATCTATTGAAAAGCAAAGAACTATAATAATGGCTTGAATATTAACACTGGCCATAGAGAAGCTGGTGCTGTTGCTGAGTATCGATCTGTATTTGGAACATCCAACTTAGGATCTAGAGTCTCTATATTTTCTTCTATTGTTCCTACCAATCTTACAAGGAGAGGAGAAGCACAAACACCAAGACAAGATCACGAGAATGTACTCTCCTACACATCAAGATAGTTTAGAGATGAAACTTTGGGGAACCCAAGGGAAACCGAATGCCTAAGGGGCAGGGGGAACAGAATGCCTAAGGCCAAGGGAACAAATTTCTGAAGGGGTAGACACACATAAAGAACTACAACTACCAAACTTGTGCTCTAGATGAGTGAATGAGTGAGTGAGATAATGAGGCGCTGGATTCCTTTATTTATACTGCCTAGTAGGTGCTGGAAAGGTGTCTCTTCACTGGGTAGGGTTGACTTGTCTTCTTAGTGGTCAAAACCACTTTAATTAGTCTTGGGACCGACTTCTTATTTTTCATAATACAATTAGGGTTTGACTAATCCACAAAAGGGGATTTGGTCAATTACAATTCCCGACATGATCAATCCACAAAAGGGGATTGATCTAATGAATAATGACTCAATAATAAATAGAATACTCTTTGCAGTTACAATATTTCAATACCCCCCCTTAACAAAAAGGGTATTCTACAACATCATCATCATCGAGAGAGAGGGAAGCAACATCAACATCATCTAGACCACTGATTGTCATATCTATAAATCATCAGAAGTTTTCTTCATCATCATTGTTCACAACATGGAGCTGGAGTAACATCATCATCCTCATCAACATGAGGCTAAAGTAACATCATCATCATCTTTAGAGTGAGGCTAAGGTAACATCATTATCTTCTTTAGCATGAGGCTAAGGTAATATCATCAACATCTTTAGCATGTAGCTAAAGTAACATCATCATCTTCAAAATTAAAGCTGAAATAACATCATCATCATCATCTTCAACAAGAAGCTCAAGTGACATCATCATCATCTACATCAACATAGATTAGTATAACACTAATACATCATCATCATCATCATCAATAACAACACAAGGATGATACGACATCAACAACAACAGTATCACAACACAAAGGTTGGAGCATCATCAACATTGAAAATAGGCTGGAAATATTCAACACGAAGCTGACATCTCAACAACATCAACACAAAGTTGAAAATATTTAGCACGAGGCTGGCATCACAACAACATCAGCACAAAGCTATAAATATTCAGCATGAGGCTAGCATCACAACAACATCAACACAAAGCTAGAAATATTTAGCACGAGGATGAAATCAACATCAACACGAAGCTGGAAATATTTAGCACAAGGCTGGCATTACAACAACATCAACACTAAGCTGGAAATATTGAGCACGAGGCTGGGATCAACATTATCACGAAGCTGGAAATATTTAACACGAGGCTGGTATCAACATCAACACAAAGATGGAAATCTTCAGCACGAGGTTGGCATCAACATCTTGTGGTACTCTGACAGATCCAAAGTATCTTCCCAGGAATCAAAAGATTCTGTAGGATATAAAATCCTAACGGAGCTGCCACTACTAACCAAAGCTAGCATATACATTGACAAGTACTTTGACAGCCTGTCCTTACGGACCTTCGGGATCTGTCCAGGGATGATCAGTCCCCTAGGATATAAAATCCTAACCGAGCTACCCACTATTGGTCAGGATACCATAGTATCATCAACACTACTCCCCCTTTCGAGGGAGGTCCTTTTGGACTATACCAAGCTTGTCTCGAAAGTGCTCAAACTTTACACGAGACAGAGGCTTGGTCAACACATCTGCAACCTATTCATCTGTGCCAACATATTGGAGCTTTATAGCTCCTCTCTGCATCATATCATGAATGAAGTGATACCAGATCTCTATGTGCTTTGAATCATCATGGAACACATCATTTTTATAAAATTCTGGTTATCACATATGATCATGGTGGCTTCCATCTCCATATCAAATAGATCTATCAACAACATCAAAATCCATATGGCTTCACAAATGGTGAAACATGTTGTAATATATTCCGCTTCTGTCGTGTTGGGAGCAATACTGGGTTTCTTCCTACTCTGCCATGAAGTCATGGCTGACCCCATACTGAAACAACATAGTGAAGTGCTCTTTCTATCAGAAACACTTCCATCTCAATCTGAATCAATATATCCATACAATCTGAAGTCATGATCTCTAGTATAGAAGAGACCAAAATCAAATATACCCTTAAGTTATCTCATCGCATGTTTTACATCATCAAGGTGAACATGTCTAGGTTCTACCAGATACTGACTCAAAAGGTGTTCACAACAAAACATATATACAGTCTGGTATTCATTAGATACATCACCGAACCAATAATTTTTCTGTACTGAGTAGAATCAACCAATTCTGACGAAGTGTATGCCAAGAGCTTCAACTTCATTTCCATGGGTGTGTACATGGATTTACATTCCAATATGTTTAAACCTCTTCATTATTTCAATGCATACTTCCCTTGGTTGAGGAAGATCTTCTCTGGGCTCTGCCAAACTTCAGTACCTAAGAGATACAACATTAGGTCTTTCACCAAACTCTGTAGCGAGCTTCTTCTGCAATCTGAGATGATATTTTCTTCATCTTGTCAAGAATAAATCATCTACATATAGTAGTAACATTACTGACTCATCATTCATGACCTTGAGGTAAATGTTAGAATCAAGTTTACTCTTGGTAAATCCCAAGCTCTTCAGGAAACTGTCAATTCTACCATATCAAGCTCTAGGAGCTTGCTTCAACCCGTACAGATCCTTCTTCAACCTACAGAATTGAGTCTTTCTATCTTCAACTTCAAACCAAATTTTCATATTACATTGTACTGATCTGGTACACTTGCTCAGCTGCAACTCAATCTGCACAATCATGTGCTATCTCTATGTGCTCTCTGCAAATAACTATCTATCTCACTTCTTAAGAGTATGCTCTCTCCTCTTTCTGCAACTGCTCCTTCTAGAACTGGGACTCTGCACCTGCAGCTTCTCCGAGGTTGAGGATGATTTCTTCATCCTCACTGTGGCTATTGAAATCTGAGAGTAAATCCTCTTATTCTATCACGCCAACAACTTCATCTGAAACTGAGAGTGGCTCAATAACTGATACTAAAGGTAGCTCTTATTATTTCATGGAGGTAACTCTATTTTTTTTTATCGTAGTCATGTCTCCATGACCCAACTAATGTAATGCACCAGCTGCCACTCAATTTAAAATATGGGGATTTCTCCCCCTGCATCTCATACTATATATGAATCATGGTTGTTGTGGTTGTCTTCATAAATACTAAAACTATTTATCCAATTATTGGAGTAAGTGTCTCGTCATAGTATTCTCCCTCTTGATGGGAGAATCCTATGGACACACATCAGGATTTGTACATCCACAACATTCTTGATATGTTTAAATCAATCTTAGAAGTCAATACTGGCTACTCTTCTAGTCTCATGGAAGAATCCATATCCTAGTCTTTCTGACTGGCTTCCTTCTCTGTCACTAAAACAAGGGAATCTTCCTAGGAGATTTCATAGCTCCTAGAAGTTTCTGAAGCTACGATCTAGTATTCTTATGGCATTTGTCTTCCAGTCCTAGAAGTTGTCTCTTCATCTGATCCTTTCTGAGATCAGGCTCACTCTCGATTTCTTCTGAGTCTATAAGGACTTCATCATCTCTTATGGGGTATACTTGGTGTTGAAGACCAAGTCTAAATATGAAAAGACGAGTCAGACTTCAAGTGAATTCTGCTTCCTGTCAAAGTGACTTGATTATCTTTTGAACAAGTCTACTGTGAGTTCTTGTTCTAATGTTCGGTCATCTTTGGAGCCTTCTGCTCCTTACAATCAATCTCCATATGGGATACTCTGGATCTCAAAAGTTATCTTCTTCTTCATCTTCTTTGTTACATGATTGTATATGGTCATGTACATAGTCTGCTTCATGTCTAATCTAATCTGTTGCCTTCGAAAACCTTCACTATAGCTTACTCAGGGTTATTACCTATGACCTGAAACAAGGTCAACAAAACAACAAGCAAGAATAATACTCTTTTGATAATAGTAAATAAAACAATAACATGAATAATCGTTATAGTAGCTCCTTTAGAGCTATCACTTGTGACATGTCTGAAACAAAGATCAAAAGTAAGAAATACAATACGAAATGAGGTCAACACTCTTCTATTGTTGTGACCAAACATTCCTCCATGGTAACCTGGAACCTAGAGCCTTGTCCTCAATAATGAGTGTGTTGTTTTTCTTCCAAGTCTCCTTCACTTAAAATGACAAGTGCTTTCTTCAACCTGTCTTCTGTACCAAGACAATATGCTATCTTGACAGAAAGATGGGTTAGAGGATAAACTCTATGATCTTAACTTTAATCAGTCTAATACTTTGACTTAAATTTTAACCAAAGGTTAGTATGATGGTCATAGCTTCAACATGCAACCTAGTTCAAAATAATTTCATAACAAATAGATACATATCAGAATAATCAAACCTAGGTTGCATTATTCCTCTGAATGTGTTGGATCTTGAGATCCTTCTAGATCTATGGTAAGAGATCCCTTCTCCAACTCTTAAAAACTTCAAGGGTGAATGCAATTGGTACTACAACTGGTACTTCAACTGATACTACAACTGCAATTGATACTACAACTGCAACTGCAACATAGGGTTTTATGAGGAAACACTAATTTTTCAAACTTCAATTTTTGAAATTTTTCCAGGGGCTAGATGCGCTGAGCTGAGGCGAGTAAGCTGTTGCAGTCATATTTATGAAAATCCAAATTTTACCCCTTGAAACCAAGCTTGCAGAAATCTGGACTAGTACTTCTTGTACTGGTTCAGGTTTCCCGGTTTTCTGGTTTTTTGGTACTTTTGGTTTTCTGGTACTAGTCAAAACTAGGGTTTGATTTTCCAGAGTATCTGACCACTGAAAAGGTGCACTCAAGGTTCCAAAGAGGTCCCTAGGCTAGGGAACACTTTTCTAAATGGATTTTAGGTTGATATTCCTCTTCAACAAAAGCCCTAATTTTCTTGTACGACAACAATGAAGTTTTTCTTTATCCAATGAAAGATGCTTTCTTCAGCTTAGCTCTAATACCATGTTAAGTTTTGAGCTATTATTAGGTTTCTTTTCAATTTACTAGATAACAATAACATAGGTAAGTTCATTGAGAGAAACACAATCACAATATACACAACATTTATCATGGGAAACCCTCATGGGGGAGAAAACCCAACAAAAACTTCCTTAATATAGATAGCTAATACAATGCCAAGACAAAAAACCAAAACACCAGAGAATATCCAACATTGAGAACTTCGCCTCTCTCCTCCTTCTTCTCCTAACTGTAGCTACCAAACTTGTGCACTAGATGAACAGATGAGTGAGTGAGATAATGGGGCACTGACCTCCTTTATTTATATTGGCTAGAAGGTGTTGGAAAGGTGTCTCTTCACTAGGCAGGGTCGACTTGTCTTCTTAGTGGTTAAAACCACTTTAATTAGGCTTGGGGGCTGACTTCTTAATTTTCATAATACAATTAGGGTTTGACCAATCTGCAAAAGGGGATTTGGTCAGTTACAATGCCCAACATGATCAATCCACAAAATGGGTTTGATCTAATGAATAATGACTCAATAATAAATAGAATACTCTTTGCAGTTACAATATTTCAACACAACCTTGCCTAAGAACAATGATATAGATCTAAACATTGACATGGCTAGTATGTTAGGAAAGGTTAATGTACTTGTCCCCCTCATTGAGATAATGTAGATTCCTTCTTTAAGGGATAACATTAAGAATTTCTCAAGTGTCCAAGATGAACCCAATGATCCTCCTATATTGTTATGATCCATGAATTGTGATCCTAACGAGAGGGAACATCCCCCATTTTCATCACTTTGGTAGTAAATGATTTGTTACTTCATAATTGTATACTAGATTTTTGGGCCTTTTCTAATGTGATGTCCTTGAGGGTCATGAATCAATTGGGCTTGAATATCACAAAACCTTATAGGAATGTATGTGGGATTGATTCTAGAGCCATTAAAGTTTGTGGTATAATCAAAGATCTTGAGGTCCACCTTGTCACCTATCTTGAAGTCTCTGATCCTTTGATGGATATTATAGTCACTAATGTGCTTGATGCTTGGATAATGTTGTTGTCCAATAAGTAGGTCACAACTTTGGGTGGTATTATTCAAATGGACCTATCCTATGCAACCATCCTAATTGAATATTCGACCTTTCAAGAGATGTCTACAACCAGGGGAATATCAAGTGGATCTCACAAACAACATCATAATCATCATATATTAGCTTCCTCCGTTTATCTATTCTACATAGTTATAGATCTACTCTAACACAACATGCAATAATAGAATAACAATGACAGAGATCAAGGCATCAATCACACACATAACACTAGATATACATGCTTCACCCTCTCTCTAGGGCTACGTCCACAGAACTGTGCTTATGATTTATTAAGGTAAAGCATACATTTCTTATCTGCGCTCTCAACTAGCAGATCTTCTTTCTTCTCTCCCCTTCTCTCCCCTTCTTGCGCACCCAACTGCAGGACTTGACCTTCGCACCTAGTTGAAGATCTTACAATACTAGAAGGCTCTCTCACTCAACACTTCTCTCTCTCAATACAATAATCTCTCACCACAACAATAGAGCTAGATCAACAACAATATCGTACCAACCCAACCCAGGTCCTCTTGACCTTTATTTATACATTACAATATCTCACCGACAACCTTAGGCCGAAACCTAGGTGCCAAAACCATAAATACCAAAAACCCTAGGTGTCTAAAACCCCAGGTCAACTTGATCCACTTTTTCTGGGCTTCGCCAACCTGTCTTTCCTTCCTTCTCGTGTAGTGCTCCAAGGCATCCAACGGTGGCTTTCTTCGCTTGCTGATTTTTCCTCGATCCCTCTTCCTTGCTGATCTGTCAACCTTGATCTTTTCATCCAACGACTTGCTTTTCCATACTTCGCTCCATCTTCTCTGTGCTTTTTCTCACTTCAACCAAGTGATAGTCACTGTGTCTCCCACGAAGTTTGCTTTTTACATTTTCTTCGTTTTTCTTCACTTCCTTCCATAACCAAGGTCCAACAAGCCCCCAACACTCACCTATGACTCATCCCAAGGCACTTCATATCCGATTCCTTTGTTTTTCTTCGACTTTGAACTGTGTAGGGAAGCCTTTGCTTTCTGCTTTATGCCTCCTCTTCCTCCTTGTGCAGACTATCTTTTCTGTGTCTGATACCCAGTTTCAACTGCACCTGGTACCTAGACCCTTTTCCTCATGCTTTTACTAAGAGCTGCGAGGCAGCTGGTTGTCATAGTACAACTTCAACCGACTCCCATTCACCAATCCTTCCTTCTAGTCTTCGTTCAATGTCTTCAGCTACGCAACTCCTCCTTCTGTAACATAGGTGATCTCATATGGTCCAAGCCAATGCATTCTAAACTTCCCAGGGTGTTTTATAAACTTACTGTCATATATCAATACTAGATAACCTTTCTTGAATGCCTTCTTGATGTGCTTGTCATGATATGCCTTCTCTCGTTCCTTTTGAACTTGCTGGTGGAATCCTGCAATGAATCTATCTTCTTCCAGTTCAACCAACTGTGAAAGCCTCTTGCGAACAACGCCAGTATCATCCATGTCTATAAATGCAACAATCCTTAAGCTTGGTACCAAGTATTCCATTGGGACAACAACTTCAAGACCATAAACCAATTTGAAAGGGGTTTGCATTGTTAATTTCTTGCAAGTGGTTCTATAAGCCCATAGTACTACATGCACTCTTAAATCCTAGTCATCCCTATTCACACTGCAAATTTTCGTCAATGCTATCTCCAATATCTTGTTGAATGCTTCAACTGTCCCATTTTCTTGTGGATGGTAAGGTGTACTCTTCTGATGGTGGAGTGAAAATTCTTTAGTCAGGGCTTCAACTGTCTTATTGATGAAGTGTGTGTCTTGATTGCTCATAAGGATCTTGGGGCATCCAAACCTTTTTATTATGTCATCAAATATAAATCGCGCAGCTGTAGTTGCACTATAGTCCTTGACTTCTCTGGCTTCAACCCATCTGGTTAAGTATTTAGTTGCAGTAATGATATACCTTGCTCCTGTGCACTTTCCTAGTGGGTTTATAGGTCCCATGAAGTCAATGGCCCATTTTTCAAATGCTTGTAGGGTCATCTGTAGTGCTAATGGAATTTCGTCTCTTCTAGATGGTTTCCCAACTTGCTGGAATACATCGCAGGCTCGAGCATAATCTTTAGCATCCTTGTGTAAGGTAGGCCACCAAAGGCCAGCTTGCAGAACCTTCTGCACAGTTGCTTTCCCTGTGTAATGTCCTCCTATGATGCCTTCATGAGCTTCTGCGAGGATCAGTGGGCACTCTATTTCCATCACACATCTCCTTAGTATCTCATCAGGTCCCATCTTGTATAGCTGACCAATTACCAGTGAAAATTCGCAGCGCACACTACTAGCTGTTTCCTCTAGGGAATTGTATACTCACTTGGTGCCATTCCTATTGACAGGAACTAGACGATGTCTATGAAGTGGTCATCAATCTTTCTAATGGCGAGAAACTATGCATCCGATAGTGTATCCTCCAAACTGGTGGGTTCTTCTCCATGTTCCAACCTCGACAAGTGGTCAGGGCCTTTATTCATTCTTCCTGGCTTAACTATGATTTCAAAATCATATTCCTAGAACAGAAGAAGCCATATTTATATTCACCCCCCCAACACTGGCTTTTTGATGAGGTATTTCAGCGTAGAGTGATCAGTAAACATTTTAAAGTGTCCTCCCAACAAATAGTGGCGAAAGTTCTGTAGCGCATACACCATGGCCAATCCTTCTCTTTCTGTAGTGGTGTAATTAATTTCAGCTGTGGATAGCTTCCTGCTAGAAAATGCTAATGGATGGTCAATGTATCCTGTTCTTGGCTGTGCTAGCACAACTCCTAATGCAATGGAAGACGCATCGAGATGCACATGGAACTCCTTACTCCAATCTGGAAAAAATAGAATAGGCACAATGACCATCTTCTATTTCAGTGTGTCGAAGCTTGTTTGGCATTCTTCTGTCCAATCAAAATGGTAGTCCTTCTTCAATAGCTTCTTCATCGATTCTATAATCTGGGCGTATCCTTTGATGAATTTCCTGTAATAGCCGGTGTTCCCTAGCGCAGTGCGCAGTTGTTTGACTGAAGTAGGAGGTGGAAAATCAACTATAATTGCAATTTTTGATGGATCAACCAACAATCCCTGCTTGCATACAATATGGCTTAATAACACTCCAAATGGTGAGAAGAAGATGCACTTCTTCAGATTCAAAGCAATTTGACACTGCCTGCATTTATCCAACATTAGCCTTAGACATTCAATATGATTTTTCATCAAACTAAACATAGTCGAGTCATCAAAATATGCTTCTAAAAATTTATGCAAAAATTCTTTGAATGGTTCGACCACCACCCTGGAAAATATGGATGGGGCACTCTTCAGTCTAAATGGAATTACTGTATATTGGTAGGATCCCCATTATGTGGAAAATGCAGACTTGTGGTGGTCCTCCTTGGCAATCTAGATCTGATGGTATCCTAAAAATCCATCTGTAAAAGAATATACCTCCTAGCCTCCCATGTTGTCTAATACTTCATTAGTGAATGGTGTAGGGAAAGGGTCATGCAGACAAGAATCATTCAACTTCCCGAGGTCCACACATATCCTGATTTCTCCTGTCTTCTTGTCTTGTACCACCATAGCACCGATCCACTCTGATTCTTTGACAGGTTCTATAATTCCTGCTTCCATCATTCTGTCAAGCTCAATATTCACTTTTTCCTTGTATTTTGGATTCAATTTGTAGGGTCTTTGCTTGACTGGCTTTGCACCTGGTTTCAAATGTATTCTCATCTCTCCCATAGTTCCTTTGATACCCTTCATATCAGTGAACTTGGTCGAAAATAAGTCCTGATATTCGTGCAACAACTCTGTAATCTTGTCAATGGTAGCAACATCCCAATAATCTCTGACATTGGAAAGCTTTGGTGTCTCCTCTGTTCCAATATTGACCTTTTTGATCTTGATTGGCTGACCAATAAATGGTAGCTCAATGCCTGGTCCCTCCACATCTCTTTGGCCTTCTGTTTCAGTGATGTTTACCTTCCTTGGATCATCGTCCTCATTGGCATTGATGTTGTAGCAAGTCTACAATTTCTGGAGAGGCACAGTCCATTCGTGCTCTTCTTGTTCCATAGGGAGGCTAGATGCCTCTTTGAATACCTTCTGTCTCACAATCTGTAATGATTGGTCTACTAAAGGATATTCACTTTCAAATAAAAAGGTGGTTACAACATTTCGAGTCATACCTTCCCAATCTGCAGTGATGAGGTGCAGCTTCGCTTGAAGGTACATGTTGATAGGGGTTGTGTCCAGTGTGTTAATGAATCTGTACACCCATTGTTCTTGAGGAATGTCACTCCAGGCCTCTTCGCATCTTTGTACATGGTCCTTTGGGTAACTTCGACTGGTATACCTTACTTCGCAACTTACTGCTTGTGCTGAGAACCGTGCTATCAGCAAGGTTCGACATTGTGTCCAGTCTGTGATATTTCTTTTATGCATCCCCCACCATCTTGCTGGTGTAGATTTCAGGGCCTCATTCATTGCCAACAACCTCTCTTGTGTTGGTACATTTGTTTCAAAATCTGATAGGAAGGTTTCTAATGGGTTCAACCCATCAAATGTGGGTAAGTTATTCACTGTTGTGCCAATCCAAAGAACCTCTCTGGTTAATCTAGCACATCTTCTAGTAGATACTTCATACATCTGGTTCTGCCAGTTCTCCAACACTTCTTTTGAATTTGATGAACACGCACTATCACTTTTCCAACTTAGATTTCCATCGGCTATAGGGTTGATATAATCCTGCTGTCTGGCTGTTAGTTTGTAAATATTTTCCAGTTCGTATGCATGGTCTTCTTCTCAGATGGGCTCTGTGTATCGCTGACCCTCATATGGATCTAAGGGTGCAATGAACCTAAGGCCATCCCTTTCAAAGGTCATACGCCTTTTCTTTAAATCAACAACAATGGAATTGTTGAATGCCCATTCAATTCCTAACAAAGCAAGGTAAGGGAAACTGTCATCAACAATTTCAATTACTTCAAAATCTGCAAATGATCTTAATCCATCGATGTCCACAGGGACATGCTCCAGTCATCCAAATGGGATGAAAGCTTGCTGATTAGCCATCCTAAGTCTTATAGGGGAATATATTAACTTCATTTTTCCCATCAGTGCCCAAGTTTGCTTCGTCATGACATTGACCTCCGACCCTAAGTCGAGGACCACATAGTCTATGTCATATTCTCCTATTTGAGAATTCAAGTGTAATTCTTTATTTGTCCTTCTCTTTTTCCCAATTTGGTGTATTGTCTTTCTCAGTAAGGGGTCTATCCTTCCTAGCTCATATTGTCTAATTAAATTCTACAACTCTTGTACAATGCTTTTATCTTGAATCAACTTAACACAAGTGCATAGAAATTCCATGAGTTTGCTTACCTCTTTTCCCTCTTTGGGTGAAGAAGAGTGATCGAATGCCTGAGGCATTCCATATTCTCTTATTTCTGGTTGTGTTTTTGAGGACGAACATTGATCTTCTTTGAACTCTTGCCCTGCTTCCTCAAATATTTGCCTTTCTTTCCTTGCATCAAAGGTCTGGGTATTCTCTGCAGCTTTCCTGATACCTGAGTCCTCTGTGCTCTTTCGTTGGGTCATTCTATCCTCTCTTGTAGCAGTGCCTCCTCAAGTAATAACAATGACTCTAGGGTCTACTCCGTGAGGTTCAACATATATTAGTTGCACTTGAGGGTTCTACTGAGGTCCTCGTCTTTCCTGAAGCTTATCTAGAAGCACAAGGCAATCCTCAATGACATTCTCGAAGGAGTTGCAATAACTGCAAGTGGTACAAGGGTTTTGATAGTCCCTTGCTAGATGTCCTGACTACATGCAGTTATAACATATTATTTGTCCTCGACCTCGACCCATACCTCCTCCTCGTCCTTTTCCTTTGAATCCACCGCGAGGGTTGAAGTTTCCTCTTCCCGGGGAGTTATACTGCACATTGTTTCCTTCTTGATGTACTTCACCTTGGATCTTGTATATGTCTCTTGATCTTTCATGCATGAGATCATAAGCTCTACAATCTCTGTCATTGTGCCCTATTGATTTGCAGAATGTGCAATACAAGTTCATGGGTGTTTGAACATACTTCTACATGTAATAACACTCACCAGGGCGATGTCAATTTCTGCATACTTCGCACTAGGGTAATGTGACTTGCTTCAAAGGGTTTAGAGCTCCAGAAGCCAAGTATTCATGGAATAGGGGACAATTCTCCTTGTCATGGCCTTCCGATTTGCATCTGATACACCAGATGTCTTTCTTTTTATTATTTCCCTTGTCCTTTTTCATGTCCTCAACTTGCAAAGACAAACTAGTTAATTGACTCATGATCTGGCTCATACTTGAGCTGGATTCTCCCATAGGGGCCGATTCAAGATTCATGGTGATCTCCAATGCTTCTGCCTGTGAAGAAATATTCTGCTACATCAGGGGAAATCTGATATGTGGTAAAAGAGCAACGATGAACCATTCTTTGTTCTGCTCTTCTGGGATCTTGAAAGTCAGACGGCCTATTAGGGTCTTGAATCTCTGGTAGAACTCCCAAACAGGTTCGACTACCTTCTGCTTGATCTCCTTCAGATCTGTAATACATTGTGAATCCGACTTAGGTTTCTTAAACTCTGCAATCAATGCGTTCTTGATCTCACTTAGTGGCTTAGGCCGCGCAAGTCCTTGGACAAGCTTCATGTACCAACTCAATGCACAGTCTCTCAGTGTAGTGCTAAACTGGTTTCTTTTAATAGCTTCATTGGTAATATTTTTAATGTTCCATACGGCCTCACACAGGAACCAGTGCTGATGAGGATCTTTAGTTCCATCTCCTCTAAATATAGGGAGCCTCATCTCATCTGCCATGAAGTTGCCTAGGTTTCCTGTCTGAGTGGATGCTGAACTGCTAGTAATAGTGCTCTGCGGACTCTATTGATTCAGAATATTCTTATTACTTAGCGTTTCTGAAACAAGAAAAGGATTGATATTACTTACTTCAGTAGCCTGTGCAGTTCTTGAGGTTTTTGGCTCATTTTGGTGAATTTCTTCAACTGCTTCTTCCTCTGCCTCAGCGGGTTCTGAACGTTCTTCGTCTATCAGATCTGCCTCTTCTCCACTATAGAAACCCTCTTCCCCGTAGTTTTGCTTAAATAGGTTCTCAAGGTGAACCCCTCTGAATACTCTTCCACTGCACGTATGTCTAGCTTCTGTGTCACTGTCGCTGTCCGAATTCTTAAACATTAGCCTTTTCAAATCCACCCAATCTACTGTATCTTTAAGACGTTATTTTCAAGCAACAACATATTGATTCTTAGCTTCAGAAAGTGCAAAATTTTTCCTCTGGGTCCTTTGAAAAAGTATCTCTCAGCTTGGCTATACGATTCTACCCTGTCAACAAAAAATTCGGTAATATACCCTCCAATGGTACTATCGAACCAGTGATCTACAACTCAGGATACGTTGCTATCGTCTCTTTTAACCTTTTGGATATACGCTGGAGTCCAAACCACATGAGATCTAGGTATTATCTCAGACTGGGTATCAACTAACCTAGCCAACCACTCAAACAACTCTTGGTGGATTCCTCCAAAGAAGATCTCGTGAATGTCGGTGAAGATGTATCTTTGTAGCCAATATTCAGTACTCAACTTAGGTTTCTTTTTCTGGGCTTCAACGAAGTCCCTCTCCTGATATTCTATCCACTTTTGAATCTCTATCTTCGATGGGAACCACCTTGACATTCCCTCATGAAGATTTCTGTCCCGACAATGAAACCATTTGTTGGCATAGGGGCAGACCCAGGGTTCAACTCCAAGAGTGCACTAACAAGCCCTAGCTATTGGTCCTTCCGACAACACTTGCGAAGAAGATGCAGTCTCACCTGAAGAAGCTATGAGGGGGTTGCAGGACAGACATGTCTAAAACCAGGGGAATATCAAGTGGATCTCACAAAAATCATCATAATCATCATGTATCAGTTTCCTCCTTTTATCTATTCTGCACAGTTATATATCTACTCTAACATAGTATGCAATAACACAATAACAATGATAGATATCAAGGCATCAATCACACACATAACACCATATATACGTGGTTCATCCTCTCTCTAGGGCTACGTCCACATAACTGTGCTTATGATTTATTAAGGTAAAACATACAGTTCTTATCTGCGCTCTTAGCTAGCAGATCTTCTTTCTTCTCTTCTCTTCTCTCCCCTTCCTGTGCACCCAACTGTAGGACTTGACCTTTGCACTCAGCTGAAGATCTTACAATACTAGAAGGCTTTCTCACTCGGCACTTCTCTCTCACAATACAATAATCTCTCACCACAACAATAGAGCTAGATTAACAATAATATCATACCAACCCAACCCAGGTCCTCTTGTCCTTTATTTATACATTACAATATCTCACCGACAGCCTTAGGCCGAAACCTAGGTGCCAAAACCCTAAATACCAAAAACCCTAGGTGTCTAAAACCCTAGGTCAACTTGATCTGCTTTTTCTGGGCTTCACTAGGCTGTCTTTCCTTCCTTCTAGCGTGGTACTCCAAGGCATCCAACGGTGGCTTTATCCGCTTGCTGAGTTGTCCTCGATCCCTCTTCCTTACTGATCTGTCAACCTTGATCTTTTCATCCAACAACTTGATTTTCCATACTTCACTCCATCTTCTCTGCTCTTTTGCTCACTTCGACCCAGTGACAGTGACTGTGTCTCCCACGAAGTTCATTTTTTACCTTTTCTTCGTTGTTCTTCACTTCCTTCCATAACCAAGGGCCAATAGGCCCCCAACACTCAATTTGGATACTATAGGAAGAAGTTATGATTGTTTTACCTGGAACACCTTCTTGAGACTAGTTAATAGGACTAGTCAGATACCCTATCTTACACAAGGTGTATCTACAAATTTAAGATGAAACAGAAGCTAAGATTTTTACCAAAGATACCTTACTAATTTATGTAAATATCCTCTGGAGTTCAGGGTCTAAAACATTACAAAAACGTTTTTATAGCGAAAATTCCTCAATGAATTAGTTCACGATGATTCCAGAACCCTATCTTGTACAGGATATATCTCCGAAAGTATAAGGCCTCAGGAGCTGAATATTTAACCCAATGTACCTTGATCCATCTACTAAATATCCTCCAAGCCGTTCCTTTTGAAACATTGTAGAAAAAAAGTTATAGAAAAAATTCCAAGGTGTCTCAGATGCAGTAGCGAAACCCCAAGACCTTGAGCTCTGATACCATATGTTAAGAACCAAATGTTAATATAGCATAGAAAAACCTCAGAAAAAGTACTCAACGCCTTGAAAAAGAGATAATTTTAGATAATAAGCCTCTTCGAGGGGGAAACCTCCTTTTACCCCACTTAAATGTTCAAGTACAAGATGATTCAAATGAAAATGTCTCCTTGGTATATATAGGAGACTAAGAGGTATAATTACAATTAATGGCCTAAATCCGACATGAATAAAATAACATTACTAATATAATATGCCCCAATTAAGGGGTAATGAGCCAATATTAGGGATTAACATTCCCCTCCCCTTGAGACAAGTGTTGTCTGCAATGCTTGAGTAACTTTGGATGCTTCTGTATAAAAGACTCATTTTCCCAAGTGGAATCTTCAGCTGGTAGTTTCCTCCATTTAATGAGATACTCTGAAATGGATCTATTCCTCAGCTGGAGAATTTTTGTGTCAGTGATGGCTTCAGGCTCCAATATGATTTTTCCTTCCTCATCAAGTCCTGGCAATATAGTTTGAACTGGTATCTCGTTGCCTATAACCTTCTTTAAGCATGAAACATGGAAAACTGGGTGTACTCGTGAAGATGCAAGCATATCCAATTTGTATGCCATAGTACCAATCTTTTACATCACCTTATAAGGGCCATAGTACTTTGGTGATAATTTATTATCCTTCTTGG
>CBVK0101253848.1:0-17584 GCA_900067695.1 Picea abies
TAACCCTAATTGTAATGTAAAGGGTACAGGTCGGCCCCACCTTAATGTATTTGATAATTAATGTAAAAGATAATTAATCTGGTTAATATTAATTATATCATGAGATAGAGAGGTCGGCCCTGTTGTGCCAATAGACACTTTTGTTGACAGGTCAAGTATAATATAAGTAAAGGTAAATTCCCCATTGAGGAATCATATTTTAAGTGTGTGTTTGGAAATTTCAGCAAGTACATCTACTTGGGAAAAGTGTGCACCTCTCTTGGGCGCTAGTCTTCTAGGGTTTGTGAGCAACCTTTTGTGTGCTAGGTTTTATTGGTGGTGAAGGTCTTTCTCTTGAAGAATATAGAAAAGGATTGGTTGGGTTTTCTTCCCTTGTTGAGAAGGGTTTCTCAGGATACTTCTTGTATACTTGTGCATGGTGTTTCTTCTTGTGATCTTGGTTGCTGCAACAAAATTGTTTATGTTTTAAGTTAAATGCTAAAATGGAATGAACTTTATACTTAAACCTTGCTCATTGAAAAATCAACAGAAATAACATTGAATGAGATAATAACAATATTCTCGTGAGTGGATTGCATAGTTCATTGGTATTCATTATTGTACAATACTACAATAACAAATGTTGAAAGATGGGATACTTTACACATAACATGATATAATAATTTTCAAAATTTCCAAACTCTCCCTAATTACATCTTGTGAAACATCTTTACTAAAGTTTTATTTTTGTGAAATTTTCTTCATGTTATTGACACCATGGCCAAAAAGTCTGTGATATTGGTGGACCAATCGAAAGTTGTGTTTGATCTTGGACAAATTTTTCCTATGCCGCTTCATATTCCTTAATTTGTTCTACTTTGTTTCATTAAGCAGTGAAAAGAGATGATGTATTTTTTGGTCAATTTATTTGAATTAATAGAAACTTATATGGACAAGATTATACTTCTGAAAGACGGCCTTAGTGAATTGAATCCAAGAAGTGTAATGTGTGAACTACATTCCTCCTTCAAAGTGACTAATACCTCACCGAGGCATGTTATCTTCTTCATTAACATCCTTAACTGTCTTAGAAAATACTTAGTTTCCAAGGTTTCTATCCTTTGGAAATTTGAGCTTCCTCTGGAAAGTGATAATGATTATCTTCTCTGAGGTGCTTGGAACGCTAACCTCTTCTTCCTGGATGTGTTCTTTAAATTTAAATCTTAATTAAGATTGGAAGGAAAATACATATATTATTGGTCTTTCTTAAGATGTTGCATTTGATAATTTACAATACCTACTGGGTTAAAGTTCAATTTCCTGGAAGATCCATACTTTCCAAAGCTATGATGTGACTAATCCAAGACTTATGTTGTGCCACCTATTCATCAATTATTTCAGCACTCTGGCAGATCACTGGCTATGTTTTATCTTGTATGCTGGCCAAGACTATGTCAAAATTCACGGGTGAGGTTGTTGTTGGTATATGTGAAATAATTGTTATTCAAGCCTATGTCAAAATTCAAATGAAAAAGGATCATTGGATATAGATGTAGACGAAGAAAGGATTAACCATTGGAAAGAGAAAATAATATTGCTATGATAAAAAATTGCCAATTCAGGAAGTAGCACATCTTGATAATAATAATCTATTATTATCAATATCCTGTGTAACACATCTTGATAGTAATAATCTATTATTATCAATATCCTGTCTATGGCTGGCATGTATGTTTATGGAACATGGAATTTTCACTTTCTCACAGAAGCAATTCATGGAATTTTCACTTTCTCACAGAAGCAATTCATAGACTGGCATTTGGATCCAACTTTATTTGCTGGAAATATTGTTCATGGGAAGGAGAAACCTTAATTCAGAGCTGTGACATGCCTATGTTGTGCCCCTTGTGTCTCTACCTACAGTTGGGAAACATGTGGTCTATTTTCCTCAAGGTTATAGTGAGAATGTGAAGCTTTATCATCCGTTTCTTTTAATTCTCAACTATATCATTATTATTAGTTTTATCATATGAAAGTTTATTTTTTCTATATGGAACATGGAATTCTCAATTTCTTAAAGAAGCAATTCATAGATTGGCATTAATTTTATGCTGCCATGTTTTAAAGAGATTCTGATTTATGGATCCACTTTTGGGTTTTTAGTTCTCTTTGTTGGGCACTCGGTCTTTTCACAATGAACCCTTCCAAGGTCAGGATCCCGCTTAGTTATGGCTTCCTTATCAATTTTCAAGGGGCTTGATTATCGAATAGTCACTTACTGCTCTGTATTTCTCTTTGCAGCAAGCCAAATTTGGGATCAAGAATAGGGCGGAGAGGCCCAACAAGCCCGTTACTAGCAAAGGTACTTTATAGTTTTCTCTTGTCCAAACCAATACCAACAAATGGGTAGTAAATCTTGTGAGTGATTATATGAAATCAATGGTTGTATAGGGCTCTAAAGTAATACATAGATGGATTTGATAGAGATTATATGCATGCTCTGTGATGCAATGGTGACTCACGAAGAGACGAGACCTAGAAGGGTTTTGTCAGACATTGGAAACCTAGGGTGCCATGCTGCAAATCGCAGTGGGGGTGATGAGATCAAGCCAGAGTAAGTAAGATTTTTTCATTCCTAGAACATTTTTTTTTTAATTGTTAAACCCATATGCAATACTCATGTTTTATCAACACATAGTGTAAAATTCGGCTTCATAAAGCAGTTTTGATTATGAGCTTAGCATGTCTTGTCAAGCATTTTTCTCTTTACTTAGCCATATACTCATTTAGGATTTTTAAACCCTCTGCTAGTGAGGGCTTGATGAAGAATAATGTTGTATGTGATGTTGTGGGTGTGTAATTCTATCCCCACAGGAAATATAGGAAGCAAAATCAGCTTACTGACAAGAAAATGCTGAGGTGGATTCAACTTCCCAATACGATGCCCTCATCTTTTGCAGATATTTTGGGGTGGTACCGTTTAGAGTTAACAATTAGAATTGTGTGTGTAGGAAGTTTGGTGTCGATGTCAAGAATACGAGGGCATCGTCAATGTACATCATATGTGGTTGTATAATTTGTGTGTGATTAAACAATTGTCCGACTTATCATGTATTAATTCCCAACTGTTAGTAATGCAACATCAAGTGAATGATTTGATTCATTACTACTGAGTTTATACGTTGGCCTCTGTTTCAAATGGGTAACTGAGTGTGGGGATATTGAGGTCAATAAGAGGGCTCTTTGCTTGCTTGTTTAGTAGTTTGGTTTACTCTTCTGTGGGTTTTGTTTTTCTTCCAATCAGCCATTGGGGTCACAAAGAAACAAAGATGAAAAGGGAAGCATTAGATCAACATTGGTTTCAAAATCCAAGCATGTACCAGACTCAGCAAAAACACCTGGGATTTCTAGCATATAAAATTGTATAGAATAAGAGAATGCAGTCTTATAGTATTCATATCCTGCTCGAGTTGCAAAGGGGTCCGAGATTCCCCACTTAACCCAACTCTTAATACATGGGATTGAAGCACTTATCGCTTGGTCCCACTATGAAAGATCTGCTCATCGAACCTACTAAATAAAAGTCCAGTTATATCCCATGCCATGAACATACCATTGCTAAGTCTGTTCAATGCTTTGGAGTATGCCTAAATGGTCTTTGTTGGGATAAGATCCAGCTTTTGAGGATTGACCTTTTGAAAGATCATTTAATTGCTCACAACCTCTGAGTACAAGAAAGGATCTTACATGCAGTCTACATTATACCAATACTGAATTTCCCAGAACCAAGTCTTGTTTCAGTGGAAATTCTGGAAATGTTTCTAAAACACAATTAAATCCAGAATTTCTACAAGAATTGTGAAAACCTAGAAACTTATATATTGTACCAAGTTTTTTTCCACTTTCGAGTCTCCTGTTGCATTGTTGGCACATTAATGAATGATTGCTTCTTCTTGCAACCCGATACTTCAATTAAACCTGAGGTTGCCTAACAGAAAAGGAAAAAATAGTTGCTACAACTACCCACGTTCATTCTAAGTGCGTTACATTGGTGAGAGAAATAATGTGTTTATTCTTTCTCGGAACCTAGTCTTGATTCCGTGGAAATTCTAGAAACATTTATAAAACACAGTTAAATCCATAATTTCTACAAGAACTGTGAAAACCTAGATACTTAAATATTGTACCAAGTTTTTTTTTCCCTCGAGTCTCCCGTTGCACATTAATGAATGGCTGCTTCTTCTTGCAGCCTGGTACTTCAATTAAACCTGAGGTTTCCTAACAGAAAAGGGAAAAATAGTTTCCATAGTCCCCGACATTCGTTCTAAGTGTGTTATATTGGTGAGAGAAATAATGTGTTTATTCTTGTTATTCTTCAGATGACGAGGAAAAGATTATAAACGTGATGGATCATTTTATTTTATATTTGATTGTTTATTTTATAATGGATCATCACGTTTCTCTCGTATTTGATTGTTTATTATCACACACATGCACCCACACAACACATTCTATAAAGGAGGATGTGAAAGTTCAACAAGTACACATATTCATCCTACAACCAATCAACCACTATGTTATTATTAGGGGGCACTACCTTTATGGATATGCCCATTGACATAAGGATCATGCTATGTGAGGACTTGTATGTTGCTGCAAATATGATCTCACAACCCATGTTTCTTTAGGGAATATTGTTATGGAAAATAGTCCAATTCCTTGGTGAGGAGCTAGAAACTCATTGACAAAGCAAAAATAGATTCTTAAATCCTCTTTCCTAGTTATAAATGAAATGATGAGAAGGAGAAGGGAATCCTAGCAATTGTACTCTTCATTCTTGATTCCGATCAATAGAAATTCAAGCAAATCTCTAACACACAATTTCTTCTCCATACCCGTGCACAAACAAACAAGAACATACCTTTCTCATTCTTCATTAAGCATATCAAATGAACAAAATATAATCGAAAAAATAACAAAACTAACATTCCATTTATTAAGTCCACATCAATTCCATAATATAAATTCAAGATCACTAACAATTAATTGCAATAGGAAGTTGGGAGGGATGGGAAGGGGAAGAGAATATATATATATATATATATATATATATATATATAATGGGTTCCTCAATTTATAATGGAAGTAAATATACTTGATTCGGCAACAAAAAACTTCATCACTCAAGTATGGGTTCCTCCAACCTTGGTCACATTTCAAACTCAGTGTCCATATAAGGAAATCGATTTCAGAGCTATAGGGGAGACAATGAGTTGCTCAACAAACCCTAAGAGAGTCATATTCAAACTCAGAGAAAAACAAGGGCTTTTCTCTAGATGAGGAATGGGGCCAAGAGATTTCCCAATTAGAGTAATAACCTTCAGACTAATCTTTCAAGAAAAACGATTGGGTGTAACTCTCTCCAACCATGAACCCTCTATCTATATGCTTAAGATTTGGTTCAAGTAGTTAGAGGTCGATATTTGGGTTATAAATGTGTACAACTTCTACTTCCTTTGCTCAAAGCTTGCATTTTTTGTACTTTTTATCCTTTTTAATCCATTTTGAGGACACCTGCACACTACTAACTGTAGGATTAAACCATACTCTAAGATCTAATTGTGAGTAGGAAATACTGCACTAGTGTTGTGGGTCATTTCACAACAACACCCCATCTTTCTAAATTCTATGGGGCCCCCAAAAAATAAAAAATATTTTTCTCTTTTTCTTTTGCGCCTATCTTCTACCCTACAAGACCTGCATCCTTACTTCTATAAGGCAACCCAAACTCAACTCAAATCTAGTTCAGGATCATGTTCATCAAAGTCCTTTTTAAATGCATTATTTTAGATTCCGATCTTCACACTCCGATCACTTGGGCTCTTACTCTTTTTCTCTCGCGGAGCCCCAAAGTTTGTGATGACCTGTCAAACAATCTCCCCCCAAGTGGCTTCCCAAGATTGGATTATTGACTGCCCTCTTGATCGATTCTCCAATGAGTTGTTTTTACTGCTTTTGGGACATACAATTGTTTCTGAGGCATCAAAGGAATATTACCGTCGATACCATCCTTGTTGGGAGCCATTTTAAAATCATCTAATCGCATTCCGAAAAGAAAAATATGATGGCCTCTTGACCCTTCTCGTACATGTACTGCACTTTCTTCTAGGATGAAAGAATATTCTTCGATATCATTGTCATCAGAGCTCAAACTTTCCCATATCCTTCAAACCTCTGACAGCCAAGTCCCAAAATCCTGTAAAGCACATAGTTTAGTTTCAATACATCCCCCTAGGGTTTTAGTTTCGCCCTCATCTTGATTCACCTTGATGCCAACACCCCAATAGGTCCCACCTCTTTTTGTATCAATATTAATTGATTGACGCGTCAGGCCTACTCATTGGTCCACATGCAAGGGAATATACCTTTGATACCTTTCCCTTCGGAGTTCGAAAAAACCAAGATCTTTCATACTTTGAAAGCTCGATCCCGATAACGGTCTTATTCAAGGATTTGGTTTACCACTTCCCCCGATGTTTTAATCAATGCACCTATCTTACTTAATAATATTTAATTATGGAAATGACGTGCATTAATGAGAAAAGTTAAGATCGGATTTGGAAAGATCCTCATACATACCTGAGTTATGGCATACTCGTGCTAGTTGGATATGCATTACGAGTTATAAAAAACACCCTTTCAGAACACAAATTGCACCGCAAGTTTTTGAAACTTAGTCCGCGAAGTTTGATTTTCGCCTAGATTCCCTCGCTTACTGAGTTTTCCTTCTCCGTTACCTGCAACTACTTGTTTACCAGTAACCTTTGTTTTCTTTCGCTTAACCGATATTTCATTATTATGGCTAATGCATTATTCTTAAGATAATATGATGTTCCTTTTAACATGTTATTGCAGATTAATTTGCTCATTTGTCATGGCAATCTAGAACCCCAAAAGATCTAGGAACTCGGTGTACTTCCAGGGTGCCGTAGACCTCGAATCATCATCTCGTTCGGTCAAAACTCTGGTGACTGACACAATTCCTCATACTGGCGAGGACCATTTCCCTGGATTTAAATATATCTACAAGGTATTCGACTTCACAGATTTTCCTCAAGACAACGAAGTTTTAGAGGTGTACTCGAATATCCCGAAAAAGCGGTATTCACTGGGTAGCTGCCAGGCCTCAACTATTCCCATACAATGAGGCAACACATTGGTGTCTAAGGAAATTTGACACTTTCACAACAAACATCAAAAGAAAGCAGGGGATGCGAGTAGCTTCCCTCAGACCAGAGGATATTAGTACTAGATATCACCTTCCCGCTCCTACTTGCTCATTGAATGAACCTTTCCTAAAAGGGTTCGTCCAAGCCAACAAAGGACCAACAAAAAAAATGAAACACTAGGATGAAACCCTTAAGCAAGGTTAGAAAATGGTCCCCACCCACAGGCTTAAAACTCCTTACACGCTGCTGGTGGCCATGCTTTGTCGTTTATATGGGGAAGAAAAAAGTATGCACTTCCAAATTGACCGGTTACCTTTGGCACACACCATCGTTAGAACATGACATGTCTTCAACTAAGTGGATATCCTAGCCTTCAACGTATGTTTGCACGAAAAAAATCTATCACGTATGAAGAAGCCATGTTTTTATATGTCTTCTTATATGATAGACGTCTTTTTTCCTCGGTACATTTTCCCGAGCTCATATGGAATTGGGACCAAAGTAAGCCCCCCATTCATGTCTATTGCTCCCAATTATGGAGCGTAAATTTCAAACAATATTTTTACAATATTTGTAATTTATTCCTCGCCCCTACACTCCCTCCTTTTCGGCTTCCCCAGACACATGATATCCTTTGAGGCTAGAAATGGGATGAAAAGGGTGGCTGATTGGTTTTTCTACAAGTACTATTCAGTCATTCGGGTCTACGGGATCACATGGGCCCCACATCTCTTGCCTTATTTCGTCCCATACTGACTACTAATGAGGGAAATAACATACCAAATGATGGTGTCCAAAGCCACCACGCTCTTGCACACCAACAATAAAATACTATGGCCAATCTTCCCTCTCCACATTGGAAGCTATTCCATCTCCAACACTCAACATGCAAGGAAGGAGGCTAAGACCTTACAAAAGTTAATATTGTGCTCGGGTGAGCCTAAAGGACATGATCCTCATGAGTTTTCTATCATTCATGCAGGTCTATCGGCCTCACTCATCCAAATATTCACGTTTATTTTTATTTTGAAGAGGATAAATTTAAAGGAGTACTCTTGTATGATGAAATCTTGCACCAGTTGCCCCACAACACGATTCTCCGACAAATAATTTTGAAACTCCTCACCACAGAAATATGAAAGTGAGAACTTGATCTCAAACAAGAAGAATTCAAGTTGGAAACTTTAGCTCAATTCCAGAATTTGTGTCAGCAAGAGAAAGATACTGACAAGGCCAAAGAACAGGAGAAGACCCAAAAAGAAAAGCACCTTGAGCAAAAAATGCTCCAAGCGGAGCAAGATTATCAAACAAGGCATACTGAGGAAAATATTAGGTTATAACACGAGCGTGCGGAAAATCGGGAAACTCTACAGAAGAAGAAAGAAGAAGAAGCTAAAAAGTCAGTAGAGAATGAGGAAACCAAGAGGCTAGCTAATGAAGTGCAATCTAGGAAACTGGTTGAAGAAGTAGAGGTGAAGTGATTGGTCGACAAGGCTGAATCAAAGAGAAAATCTTAGGAGCTTTTAAAGAAGAATTAAACTAGACCCCAGGTACTCCGTTGACACCAACCGTAGGCATTGTGAATATACTTCCTCCAGAGTATACCCCCATAAGCTCCACACTAGGGGATTCCTCCCTCTCTTCCCAAGCTCTCAATTTCGAAGGATCTGTAGTCGCCATTGGCGACTACTATTTCGACAACAAAACTAGGAGTATCGATAAGAGATCAACAAAAAGAAAAAGAAGAGAAGACTCCAAATATAAGTCACATGCAAGAAGGATTTTGGAATGGAAGGTTGACCCTGATCCCAAAGAGAACGCAGTTCAAGCAGCTTCGACGCTCAACGCCTTCACAGGATTAAATGCTTCCTCTGTTCTGGAGGTAACTAATGCCATGAACATTTCCAGGTCTTGAGTAACAGAGTTGGAAACAAAATTGAAATATGTAAATGACTAATTCAACGTAGATGTCCAGGAAGTTGTCAGCGCAACTGAAATTCTAAACTCAGGTAAGATCAATGGTGCCCTACAGACACAAAGAGACCACTTGAATGAAGAGTTTGAAAATAAGATGCAAATCCTACGGGACACCCACAGGGATGAGTTGGAAGTGGAAAGACATAAAATTAATGATGCTCTAGAAAATACTAGTGCCTCGACATGTATCGTGGAGTCCTTCAAAGCATAAGCATTGGCTGTCAGTGAAGATCTAGCTAAGAAAAAGGACGAACTGCTTGGTCTATTAATTGACATACAGGTAGAGCGATAAGAAAAAATTAATCTGCAAAATACTCTGATTAAGACTCAAGGAAGGTATCAGGAAGATAGCGAAGCTTTTGAGGAAATGGTAAATTGGCAAGATAGGCTACAACCTACACCTACCTCCCTTCCAGTTTACTCGAAAAGAGAAAGACTCAGGTATCAAATGCTTTTTGACACTAGAAAACCTCTCTTTGTGAGTGTCCATTCCACCCAAGGGGTGGTTGCTGACACATGTGCAAAACTGTGGAAATATGTACCAAAGTTAAGTAAATCCCTGTATCAACCATTATCACAGTTTCGGATGCCTTGACACTGTACTTTAAGCCTTAGTACAGACTCAGGAACAACAGACACCAACAAACCTCTCTTCATCAGTGTTTGTTCCACCTAAGGGGTGGCTACTGAAACATGTGCACATATGTGGAAATATGAAAATGATCTCGTCACAGAGGCATCGGTAAAACCATTGTAGTCTATAGATGAAATGACTTCTGTCAGCACCAGGGTGGTTGAGGTGTAAGATCAAAATAAGGATAGTTAGAAAAGAATTCATGATTTGATGCTATTTGATGAAAAATCAATTTAATAACATTTGTTGTTTCCTACCCAGATAAACCATAAGATTCAATCCTTTGTAAAATCCACGACGGAGTAGTTATCTCAAGAAGTGTTTTCAATATTCTGTAACGGAGAATCAATATTAGAGAGATTGCAATCGAGCAAGCTCGAGATAATTTTTAATGACTGCTCTGCTTGGAAGCAATACCAAGACCAACAACAAAGCAAACCATGTCATGATTACAAAATTCCTCATTTCTCTCCAGATGTTGTTTTCTTCTGATATTGTAATCTTTTCTAGAAAATGAAGAGTCCTTTTGTGAAATGGATCAAATTTCTATGATTACCAAGGAAAATGATTGTAAATATTCACCCCTCACTTTATAAAGGTAGAGCTTCCCTTTTGAAGGGCATTTTGTTTTTTGAAGCTAACAAGACAATATTTTTGTTGCAAGTTAATTTGAATCCAAGAGACATTCTAAATTGGAAGATTATGGTATTGATATGTGTGAATGAGATTTTTTTGTTTATGTGTCTCTCTATTTGTAGCCTGTGAATATTAGTTAATGAATTACTTCTAAATTAATGTTTTCATTTTATAGCTAACATGGTCTTTCAGGATGAGTACATGCAATAGTATTATGGCGTTAAGTTTATCAATTCTTTGGTTCTAACAAATTATGCTATCAAATTTATGTATCACTTGTGTCACAAATTTATTCTGCTCAAGTTATGCACATTATTCACTGTATTAATTTATTCTGTTAGTTTTCTCATGATCATGATAGGTTAATTTAAATAATATTAGTTTAGAGATTGAATCTTAGAATAATAACCATATTTCTTAGTCTAATGTTAGTTAGCTGTGCTTACTCCTTTTTCTCATTTTTTTTTAATTCATTTGAGAAATTTTTGGTTCTTAAATTCATATTTTAGTTAGTATTTAGTTATAATTCTGTCAACATTTTAGTCAGTTTGTAATCGGGCCAAAATCCGGTTGGAGTACTCAGGAGCTATCCCAGACGAGAATGGGTCTAGTTGGGACCCATCGTCGGGTGTTTTCCCTCAACTGATTGAACGGGTCATTTTGGCTCGTCAACAGAAATGGCGCTAGAAGGAGGGCCTGAGAACTGAATGGATACAAATAGAAATTTGAATTCTTCCCATTCTGCCCTACAAATAATCTTTTCCTCCACGAATGATTCCCATCAAACTTACTCCAAACATAATGTCTTCCCTTTAGAATATACGGTGAATACTCCAGCTTAGGTCATCACTCATCGCGTTCCCTCTCATCCTGAAACATCTTTATCTTCTCCTCAACCTCATATCTTAACTATCTCAGAGATTGAGTCTTTAGTTAGGCATTCGACTGAACGAACCAACCAAGCACTGACTAGAAAATTTAGGAGATAAACCAGACAACTTCCCTTAGATTACTTTTTTCCTGAAAATCAGGAAAATCTTCATCATATGGATCCCTATTTCACTAACCCATATTGCTATCAAGAAAATGGTTCGGTTGGGACTTCTGAATATCACGTTCCTGAAGATATGTTCGATTTCACCGAGGCTTCATAATTTAATCTTGAATATCATATAATCGTCGGTGAAGTAGGAGGTATACCACCCTCACCTCCTGAATCGCCCCCTCACACCCCCAAAAACGAGTCAGAGGAAAATTCCGAAGAAGGGGACGGATCTGAGAGTGAATTCAAAGATAACCCCCATCAAGTTGTTGTATACCATCCCCTAAACATGGCTGGAGCAAATGAAAACCAAAATCCACCCCCTTACTAGCCTTGGTCATTTGTTGATGCAGTTGTTGTACCTAGAGTTCAACATGATATGCCCAAACACCCTGAGAAATTCTTGTCTAAATTTGACCTCGACAAAAAGGATTCCACTGAGAACCATATTAAGAAATTCTTTTTGGCCATTAGGCTACAAAGCATTTTCCACAAAGACGTCGTGTATCGTATGTTTCCTCTTACTTTTGAAGAAAAAGTGTCTACGTGGTATTTGTCTCTATAAGAAGCTTCCATTTTGAATTGGAGGACGTTTGAAAACTCTTTCCTCCAAAAATTTGGGGAAAATAAAACACGAGCCACCTAGGTCCTCAAACTATCAAGAGTCAAGATGGATGCTAAGGAATTAGTTACTGATTGCAATCAATGATTCCTCACTTTGTTCAAACGAATCCCAAGGGACTCAAAAGCTATTGAAGATGTCACAATTGAATTTTATACCTCTAGTTTACCCATGTCCATGGCCATGTATGTAAAAAATTCTGAAAAGGATACTCTAGAAGAAGCTTTCCAGGAAGCCCTTAAAATTGAATTTTTTTTGTTAAGTTTAAAGGGTAGTTCCAATTCAGAACCATCTAAAGTTAAAGGTAAGAATAAAATCTCCACATCTAAATCCGGTGAAGATAAAAAAACCTCTAATTCTATGGATATGGAATCTCTTCAAAGAATCATCAAAAATCTATCCAGCGACTTAGTTGACCTAAAAATAGGTAATGGAGAGGGATCTTCCAATCAGAAAAGGTTTTTTAAGTTCCCACCCAAGAAATATAGTAACAATCCCCCAACCAACAAAGCCTCCCCCTCTCAGATGAAAATCACCAATATGGAATATATTGTCCAAGCCCTTCAAACCTGGGCAACATAGACTATGGCTGAAAACAATGCCTAGGGAAATGGAGGTCAAGAACATCAAGAAGAACCCCAAGATTTTGACGAGCCGGTTGAACAATAGTTAAATGGTTTTTGGGACATTATCTTTGGATAAGATGAAGAATAAACTGAATAAGTAAATGTCTCACAAAACATCGTAACCACTAGGAGTGCCAATAAGAATATTCCCGATAACACCCCTGATACCCCTAATCTTGTTTCTCCCACTACCACTACTCCTAAACAACGTTCTCTTTCAACCAATACTACCCCTAATTCATCTAAGAATACTTCCTCCAGTCCCAAAACAATAGATCAAACAATAAAATCAAATACTCACCTACACCCTTGGCCAAATTGGAATATGGATTTTTAGAAGATCTAAAGAAAACAAAAGCCAACATTTCTTTGTTTGAACTCATGAAAATTCCACAAATCCAAGGAAATTTCATCAGAACGCTGCAAGGTAAAATGTCTCCTAGCTTTTGTGAATCAAACTCGAGAACCAAAAGGGTAATCACAAAGGTAACTTCGCCTCATAACAATACTCCATCCAAAAGTCTGGTTGCGACTGATGCATCCTTAATAGGCCAAAGATCTAGGTCCAACACTCCTCCTTTTCTCATCACTTTTGAAGTCTTCAATAGGAATGTTCATAATTGCATGGTGGAATCAAGAGCTTCATCCAATGTCACACCCCTTAAATTCTATGAGAAGCATAACATCAAACCCAAACTATCTAACATTAGATTATCCAGTTAGACATAACTAAAGTTAAGGTGGTCAAAGAATTGATTTTTTTATTTATTAGGATGTCTGCCAACCCGAAAGTTCATCAAACCGTAGATATAATAGAAGTGGACATTCCTAATAACTATGGCATTCTTTTAAGTTGAGATTGGCCGGCCATGTTAAATGACTACTTTGCTACCGACTAGTCCCATTTATGGCTCCCTTTCAATGGTAAAATGAACCAAACCAGGATTGACAGAGAAAGGTACATGAAACACGTAGTTACTGATTTGAACGATCCGAATGAACCGATGATATTCAACCATTATATTCTTGGGAATCATTCATTTGAAACATTTTTTGGGAACTTCACAACCGAACCATCAACTCTCGCGAAATATGGCTCTAAATCCAAAATCCTTCATTGCACCCAGATTATTGAGTCCAGTTGTGATATAGATGATCAAACTAACAATCTATCAGATGTACAGACTAATGTAGTTTCTAGAGATAAGTTAGAAAAATGCACCGACTCCACTAACCATTTTAAAACCAAAAAAAAAAACTGAAAATTCAAAAATACCAGTTGAAATAAAAAAGGTGATACTGATATGTGGACGTTATTCTTCAATGGATCAAAATATTTAGAAGGTACATGAGCGAGTTGAATACTAAAAGACCCGAAAGATACTAAAATGTTAATTGCATGCAGAATGGAATTTCCTTGCACCAACAATATTGTCCAATACGAGGTCCTTGTATAGCGACTTAGGAAAGCAACTGACTTGAAAGAAGAAAAAATCAAGGTATTTGGTGACTCTGAAATCATCGTTAGACATGTACGAAACACTAATCATTTCCTTTCAAGTCACCTAAAAAATTATTAGTCTGAGGTCTGGGAGCTTATTAAATCTTTCATTTCTTTCAATATTAACACCGTTCCCTGGTCGTTAAATTATGATGCTGACTTGTTGGCAAATGTGGCATACATATTAATACCCTCAGACAAATTGATGCTTGACTCCTTCTCTGTTGACCTTTTGTACAAGCCACCAATTCAAAACAATATCATAAGTTGGAGGCTCTTTGACGATGACCAACAACTCATCAATTTTCTACACCTCAAAGATATCTTCAAGGATTCTATCATAGATGAAGGCCAACATGACATGCTGATGAATACTGATAATAACAATGATATTGAAGCAACAAAAGCAACAGGCCTGCCCAACAATATTCCCAAGAGTGTGGTCAGGTTAGAAACATTCTATGATGTTCAAGACAAATTCAAGAAGGTCACGAATTGCAAGACTAACAACTCATACCTACAGTTTGAAACTATAAACTTGGGATCATAGTTTTCTCCTAAGAACGTCAACCTAGGAAAAAATTGTTCTCTTGAAGAAAGGTAGGAATACATCAAATTATTCAAAGAATATAAGGGCATCTTCGCCTAGACGTATGAGGACCTCAAGAAATATGATGCAAAGATTATACAACATGCCATTCTCATGAAAGTTCAAACCCAAACCTTTCCAACAAAAGCTGAGGAAGATGCACCCTAGTCTTGAACCTCAGGTTAAAGTAGAGCTAAATAAATTGTTGGTGGCTAGAATAATTTTTCCGATAAGGCATACATAGTGGATATCAAAATTAGTGTCGGTAAGAAAAAATAATGGGGATATCTGACTCTGTGTTGATTTTAGAAATGTAAACAGAGCCTCGGAAAAAGATAACTACCCTGTACCTCCCATGGAAAAAATTCTACAATGTGTGTCCGAATCGAAAATGCTCTCCTTGTTAGATGGATTCTCAGGATATAATCAAGTCCTAGTAGATCGTGAAGACCAACTTAAGACAACTTTCAGAACCAAATGGGGAACATATGCCTATAGAAAGACTCCTTTCAGAATGATAAACACTGGAACCACGTTTCAACAAGCCATGGACATTGCCTTTATAGGTCTCCTGAGAGAATGTGTGGTAGTGTACCTAGATGAAGTGATCATCTTCTCGAAGAATAAATAGGACCATATATCTCACTTGAAGAAAGTATTTAATCGATGCAGGAAATACAAAATAACTCTGAACCCTAAGAAATCCATTTTCATCGTAGATGAAGGAAAACTTCTGGGTTTCATCATCTCCAAACATGGTATGTAGATTGAACCTGGCAGGATTGAAGTGATCGCTAAGATCCCTTCACCTCACAAAAAAAAATCTATGCAGTCATTCCTCAGAAAAATAAATTTTTCCAGACGATTCATACCCAGTTTTTTTGAGACAGTAAAACCCCTACAAGATATGATAAATAAGAATACTCAATTTAGTTGGAGATCTAAAGAAAATGAGGCTTTAGACAAGATCAAAGGAGATATTAATCAAGCACTGGCACTGTTGAGTCCAAATTTCAATCGATATTTCATCCTCTACACATTTTCCTCCCATACTGCATTTGTGGTGGTATTAACTCAGAAGAACTTGGAAGGAGATGATTTTCCTGTCGCTTTTATGAGTTCATGTCTACAAGGAGCTGAGTTGAATTATCATGAAGTTGATAAACATGCATATGCGGTGTTCAAATTTGTCAGACACTTTCGACCATTCTTACTCAAATCTAAAACTAAGGTTAATGTTCCTTATCTAACTGTTAGGAACCCCTTGGTACAAAAAGATCTAGCAGAAAACAAAGAAAATCAGATTACAACTCTACAAGAATATGACCTGGAGATCAAACCTGCGAAGATCGTTAAAGGAAAAGGGCTATGAAAACTTGCTGCAGAAACCCCTTGCGTTGATTCTCATGAAGATGTTCTCTATCAAGATTATGAGATATTCAAAAGGGAGGTATGCTACATCCCAATCAGTTCAGATCCTTGGTTCTACGAAATAAAATATTACCTGAATCATGGATTGACTCCACATTATATGGATCCTAAGAAGAAAAGGGCTCTAAGGCTCAAATCTGCCCAATATCAACTGATACATGGAATTATATGCAGAAAAAATTATGATGGCATTTTCCTTAGATGCATGGAAAAGAGGGATGCTGAGAAATTCCTGTCCGAGCTCCATGATGGACCCTCAGGAGGAAATTATGGTGGGGATACTACTGCACACAAAATCCTCAGAATAGGGTATTACTGGCCTTCCATATTTAAAGACTCTCATGCATATGCCAGGAAATTCCAGGAAATGCTAGCAGTGCCAAACCTCAGCTGGAAGAGAAAAGAAAGTTGATTTCCCCTTACATCCTATCATCATAGAGCGCCCCTTCCAACATTGGGGGTTGTGTTGATGATTGCAGCTATGTGAGACATTATCCATCTTACAAGCCAAACAGATGTTGATGATTGCAGCTATGTGAGATATTCTCTAGCTTACAAACCTGAGAGAAATCCCCTGAAGAGGGTGTGTGGTTCTTATCTGAGACAGAGCTAGAACGTAGAGATGACCTCCTCCATATAGAGAGTTGAGAAGAACTCGAGATGATTCTCATGTGTAACATAGTGAGAAAGTTGATCTACAGAGTTGGACGTGCCTATGGATGAGCACAAGGTGAACGTGTGAAATCCCAAAGTGTTGGGTGCATCGTCATGAGAACAAAAATGAAGATGATGTATTAGCCTCCTCCGAGCAGAAGAGTTGATGATAAAATCCAGATGAATCTCCTGTGTAATGTAGTGGGAAATAAGATCTGTTGAGTGGATGTGCCTCTGGACGATCACAGGTGAATGTGATCCTAGTGGCTGAGCACTAGTGAAGAAGTGATTCTTCTGTGTAATGCAGTGAGCCAGAAATATGGACCTCCCTATGAATGTGCCCCTAGTGGATGAGAATTAGTGGGTGTATAAGATCCCTTGCTATATTGTTCAAGAGTCTGACCTTCCTGTAACCCTAATTGTAATGTAAAGGGTACAGGTCGGCCCCACCTTAATGTGACCAATAATTAATGTAAAATATAATTAATATGGTTAATATTAATTATATTATAAGCTAGTGAGGTCGGCCATCTTGTTCCAATAGACACTTCTATTGACAAGTTCAGGTTAGTATAAGTAAAGGTAAATTCCCCATTGAGGAATCATATCTTTCATGTGAGTTTGGAAATTTCAGCAAGTATATCTTCTTGGGAAAAGTGTGCAC
>CBVK0101253860.1:0-21059 GCA_900067695.1 Picea abies
GAACCAGAAGGTCCTGTTCTCTATAGATTTCAATCATTTCTGCAAGTGTGCTAGCCAGAGACTGGGTTAAAAGTTCCTGCTTAGAAAGGAAGGGATCATAAGGTCCTGTTCTCTGTAGATTTCAATTAATTCTACAAGTGTGCTAGCCATAGACTAGGTTAAAGGTTCCTTCTTAGAAAGGAAGGGATCAAAAGGTCCTGTTCTCTATAGATTTCAATTAATTCTGCAAGTGTGCTAGCCAGAGACTAGGTTAAAGGNNNTAGATTTCAATTAATTCTGCAAGTGTGCTAGCCAGAGACTAGGTTAAAGGTTCCTTCTTAGAAAGGAAGGGATCAGAAGGTCCTATTCTCTGTAGATTTCAATTAATTCTGCAAGTGTTCTAGCCAGAGACTGGGTTAAAGGTTCCTGCTTAGAAAGGAAGGGATCAGAAGGTCCTGTTCTCTGTAGATTTCAATTAATTCTGCAAGTGTGCTAGCCAGAGACTGGGTTAAGGATTCCTTCTTAGAAAGGAAGGGATCAGGAGGTCCTGTTCTCTGTAGAATTCAGTTACTTTTCACAAGTGTGCTAATCAGAAATAGGGCTAAGGGATCTTGCTTAGAAAGGAAGGAATTAGATGGCCCTGTTCTCTACTAGATAGAGTTAGCTTTCTCTACATTGTTGTTTCCATGAAAGTGTGTTAATTAGAAATAAGGTACTGAAGTTTCTGCTTGAGAGTAAGGGTCTTGTTCTCTGGTTACAAAACAATTATTCTTTCCTGTTGCAATTGTTATTTTAATGTAATCCAGGATTCTTTAGATTAATCTTTAAAGATCTGCAATAGGTAGGTTGCTTTCCTGTAATTCAAGTCAGAACTTCAGTTCATTCAAGGCAAGTGTGATTAATATAGTTTCCTTTACTACAACTCTAAGTTGCTTTTGGAATTGAGCATATATAGTGCGTGGTTATATTTGAAATAAACATACTTCCCTGGGTTGATAATTTATGTAGCACTTGATTGTTTGAGTTAATTAATCAATTATAGTGACCAACATTTTGGCACCGTTTCTGGGGAAGATAGCTATAGATTTCAAAAGCACTTATGATTTCTTTTTTTTAGATAAAAATATTGCATGAAATACCCCAAAGATACTGACCCTACATGTGGCAAGGGAAAAGGAAAAGTAGGAAGAAAGACTTACATTGACGAGATCATATCAAAGTTTGAATCTGTTGCTCAACGACCAAACCTTCGAAAACAAAATTCCCAGCGTTCATTTCAAGCAATTTTTGGAACAGGGAAAGAAGTTTGGAGTCCTGAGACAATCCAGAAGCCAGCAGGAAACATTGAGGATAGAGAAAGCGCAACAGGGGAGAAGACAGAAAACATGGATGAGTATAATGAAGAATTGCATCACGAAGAACAGGCAGGTCCTGAAGGAGAGGTAAATGATGAAAACTCTTTTTCTACATTAGGATTTCCTACTGGCAATCTCCCTAGAGGAGTAGCCCCCATGAAAAACATTCCACTCTTAGAATTACCTAATTTTCATGGTTTATCTTCAGAGGATCCTGATGAATTTCTTTTTGAGTTTGATATATTATGCAGAAGTTATGATTATGTTTCTAATGCTCAAAAATTAAAGTTATTTCCAGCAACACTAAAAGGAAATGCACTAAGATGGCTTATGAGTCTTGGAAGCCATGTAATCACAACATGGGACCAAATGAAACAGAAATTCCTGAACAAATACTAGGACTACTGCTGAACAAGGGAAAAGAAGGAGGAGCTATTTAAGATGATGCAGAAAGAAGATGAGAATATGGAGGACTTTGTAGAAAGGCTACGATACAATCTACAAAGATCCAGTCACCCCAATGTAAGTAAAGACATTCTTAAAACTATATTATTAAAAGGGGTAAGGGATGACTCTCTGGATATGCTGAATATGCTTGGGAAAGGGGACATATCTAAGGAATCATACGATGAAATTGTTAATTTATGCAAAAGATGTTCAAGAGGAGGTTCAAGAAATAGATCAAACAACAGGGACACCACATTTTCAAGATTCCAAAAATCAGCCAGTGGGGGAGCAACAAGAGCCGAGATAGGTAATTTACTTGAAGGTTTTAAAACTGAAATGTTAAGCTCTTTTGCCTCACAAATGGATACCCTGCAGATTAAGAAAAAGCAAGAAGAAATGGAAGCAGCCTTGTCCATCTTTTGTTCTCAATGCAGAGATAAGCACCCATGAAGAGAATGCCCACTGGACAAAAAGCCAATCTGCACTATCTGTGATAAAGATCATGATACCCAAAATTGTCCATCTTTACCAGGGATCAAGGAAACATTACAACCAACGAACGAAGAAGCTGAAGCTATCTATCTGATGACACAAAGGAGGCAATGGCAACCACTGGGACAAGGTATGAATCCTAACATGCCATTTGCATCTTCTAATCGTTGGAATAATTATTCTTCTTTCAATCAAATGAGTTACCCCTACAATCAAATGCAATACACTAATCAAATGAATTACCCATCCATGCAACAAACTTACCCACCCATGCAACAAACTTATCCACCCATGCAAAAAACTTACCCACCCTTTGTTGATTGATCAATGTGGACCCCTTGATCTCCACAATAGCAACAACCATATCAGAACCAATGGAATCAAAATTGGAGAGGACAACAACCCCCCTTTCAAAATCAATTACCTCAACCGCAATTCCTGCAACCACTTTCCTTACCAGCTGGAACTTCCCCAAACAACCAAACGATAAGACCCCAGCTACCTGTACAACCTAACCCCAACCCAAATAATAAAGCTGTGCAGTGCATTGATATTTATAACCAACCTACACTTTCTCTTCTCCCTGTGCAATGCAACGATATTCATCTACGATATGGGAGAATTGTGGAACCTACCATAGCTGATGTTACCTCTTCTGATAAAGAGGAAACAAAAGAGCATGATGTACCTGAAAAGGTACAATCATCCTCTAACAATGTTACTGAAACATCAAAACCACCATTTCCTGAGCGTTTAGCCTTAACCAAAACGCCTGATTCACGAGCCTTCAATCTTCTAGGGGAATTGCAAAATTTATATGTCAAAATTCCTTTGCTACAAGCACTCCGAGATGTACCAATCTATGCTAGGACAATGCGAGATATTTGTATTAAAAAGCCCGGTAGGAAAACTAAGGATCCCCTTACAGTCCATGTTATGGGAGATTTGTCTGCACTAATTTCAGGTAAAAATCCCCCAGTTAAATATGGTGATCCTAGCCACCCTACTGTTACAGTACAAGTTGGAAAAATGATAATCCCTCGAGTCTTGGTAGACCTAGGTGTTGCTATCAATATCATGACTCTTGAAACCTTACAACTGCTACAATTAAAAAATGAAGTCAGAGACACCCCTACTATCCTAGAATTAGCTGACTGATCCACAATTAAACCAGAAGGAGTCATTAAAGACCTCAGTATCTCTGTGGAATCCTGGAATTATCCAGTTGACTTTATATTGCTGCAACCCAAAACTAAGTTGGGGGGCCACCCTCTAATTTTGGCTGGCCACAACAGATGCTTTTATCAACTGTAGATCAGGTTCAATGACAATTTCAAACGGTTATGAAACTAAGCAGCTTACCCTCTATCCTCACGCTACACCCCTAGTTAATAATGATAACTCTGTATGGGTAGATTTCGAGGATCAACCTACTCAACCCGTTTTGACTATCGGACAAGCTTTAAGCCTGAAAGACTCTACTGAGGATGAAGTAATCAATAATTTTCTTTGCAAACCCTCCTCTGTAACTCCATAAACTCATAATCAACTAATTTCACTGTTAGAGTCTGATAATCAACAAAACCTCAATTCGGAAAGCCCACCTCAAACATATAACACCATCTTCTCCAAAAGCATACCAGTGGAAATTGAACCTGACAAAACATTGAACATAAACCCTAATTTGACAGAAGCTAAAACACAACAATTAATGAAGTTACTTCGGGAAAATAAGGAAGCATTCACATGGGATTACACAAAAATGAAAGGAATCTCTCCTGAATTATGTACTCATCGAATATATATTAAGGAAGATTGTCGACCAATCTGCCAACCTCAGTGACGAATGAACCCGAATTTAAGAGAAATCCTCAAAGAAGAACTTCAAAAATTGCTCAATGCAGGGTTTATCTATCCTATATCAGACAGTGAATGGGTATCCTTGTTAGTAATAGTTCCCAAGAAAAACAGGAAATGGAGAGTATGCGTGGATTATAGAGCTTTAAATAAAGCCACTCAGAAAGATCACTTTCCATTACCATTCATTGATCAAGTGTTAGATAATTTGTCAGGGAAGAAATTTTTCTCTTTTTTAGATAGTTTCAGTGGATATAACTAGATCAAAATTGTACCTCAAGATCAAGATAAAACCACCTTTACTAGCCCCTGGGGAACTTTTCTTATAGAATTCTTCCGTTTGGATTATGTAATGCACCAACAACCTTCCAAAGAGCAGTTTTAGGAATCTTTTCTGATATGATTAATGACTCTATGGAAATCTTTATGGATGACTTTACTCCTTATGGTGTTTCTTTTTAGGAAGCACTGCAAAACCTTGAGAAAGTACTTAAACGATGCATACAAGCTCAACTCTCCTTAAGTACAGAAAAATGTCACATGATGATGAGTGAAGGAATAGTGCTTGGACATTTTATCTCATCTCAAGGAATTCAAGTAGACCCATCCAAAATACAAGTCATTAAGGATCTTCCTACTCCCAAAACTCAGACAGAGGTAAGAAGATTTCTAGGACATGCTGGATACTATAGAAGATTTATCAAGAACTTTTCCAAAATAGCTTCTCCCCTGTTTGTATTACTGATGAAAAATGTTGAATTTAAATGGATTGATTCTTGCCAAGAATCATTTAATACACTTAAACATTAGTTATCTATAGCTCCTATCCTTAGAGGACCTGATTGGAAACTTCCCTTTCACATATCCTTCGATGCTTCAGATACTGCAATGGGAGCTGTTTTGGGATAGGAAGAAAATCATCTCCCTTATGCTATATATTTCATTAGAAAGAATATGACCCCTGCTGAACTCAATTATACAGTCACTGAGAAGGATTTCTTAGCAGTTATCTATGCAATTAATAAATTTATACATTACATTACTGGCTATTCTACTTTTTTCCATACTGATCACTCAGCTATCAAATACTTAATGAATAAACCTATCACATATGCTAGAGTCACCAGATGGCTACTGTTATTGCAAGAATTTGATATTACAATTGTAGATAGACCAGGAAAAGAGAATGTAGTTGTTGATTTCCTTTCTCGATTGACACCTGATGATGATACCCCAATAGATGATTCCTTTCCTGATGAATATCTATTTGCAGTTTCTGCTCACTCACCTTGGTATGCAGATATTTCTAATTACTTGGTTGCAGGGAAGTTACCACCACACCTATCCTACCGAGAGAAAAAAAGTATTATTTATCAAAGTACTCAGTATAGTTGGATAAGTGGGTACCTTTTCCATACAGGAGCTGATCAAGAAATTCGAAGGTGTATTAGAGAAGATGAGGTGTATGATCTATTAAAAGCTTGTCATGATGGCCCTTGTGGAGGGCACTTTGCTGATAAAAGAACAACACATAAAATTCTCAGGATGGGGTACTATTGGCCCTCACTCTTCAAAGATGCAAAGAAGTATGTCCAGGCCTGTGATAGCTGCCAAAGAGTAGGCCAACATAATCATAGAGATGAAATTCCATTAAACCCCCAGATAGTACTCGGACCATTTGAAAGATGGGCCTTAGACTTTATAGGACCCATCAGCCCTCCATCCAATCAAAAAGTTTATATAGTGGTCTGCACAGACTACATGACTAAATGGGTGGAAGCCAAGGAACTCCATAGAGCGACCGAAGAAGTAGCTATAGATTTCTTATTTAAAGACATCTTCACCAGATTTGGAATGCCAAGAGAATTAGTTACAGATGGAGGACCTCCTTTCACTTTTCATGGGTTCAAAGCCACCCTTCAGAAATATCATATTCAACAAAGAATGACTACAGCATACCACCCCCAAGCCAATGGACAGGTGGAAAGAACAAATAAAGTAATAGAAGCCATTATCACAAAAACAGTGAAGGAAAATAGAAAGGATTGGTCCTACAGGCTCCCTGAAGCACTATGGGCCTACAGAACTACCTGGAGAAATACTATAGGATTCTCTCCCTATGAATTAGTCTATGGAAAGAGTGTTGTCTTTCCTGTGGAATTTGAGATAAAAACCTTAAGTATTGCTTTAGCTGTCAACCTTGATTTAACCGATGCAAAGATAGCCAGGTTGCAACAGCTTAATGAACTAGAGGAGAAAAGACTAGATGCCATTCAACAAACAACCATAATTCAACAGAAAAGATCAAAATGGCATGACAAAAATATCAAGAACAAGCAGTTCCAAAAAGGTAATTGGGCCCTACTGTATGATTCTCGGTTCAAAGAATTTCAAGGGAAACTGCATACAAGATGGCTTGGACCTTACGAAGTAGACACATTTTTCTCCAATGGAACAATAAGGCTCCTCACAATTGATGACTCCAAAAATCCGTTACTTGTAAATGGTCATCGGCTCCATCTGTACCAGCAACCTATTTCTAAAGAATATTTTAAGGCCACATGCATGGCAGATGCCCATTTTCTCTTCGTTGAGGGGGTTTCTACCCCTAATTGCAATTAATTCTTTTAAGTTAATTTCTTTAGTATTGGATTAGATTAGATTTTATTTACTAATAATTCCTGTCAAGAAATACCATGTTACAGTCGATTTTTGTAGATTCTCGATCAAAGCACATGCCGCTAGGAAAGGACGATCCTACTTCAAAGAGACAAGCTTTCACAATGTTGAAACACCACTGTTCAACACTGTTGACTTTCTTCCGATGTTGAAACACCACCCTTCAACACTCTTGACTTTCCCGATGCTGAAACACCACCGTTCAGTACTCCTGACTTTCCCGATGCTGAAACACCACCGTTCAGTACTCTTGACTTTCCTTCATTACCGAAACACCACTACCACCAACCCCACACCTAATCCCCCATCACTGATCAACAACCTTTTACCATTTCCCCCCTTTCCTCACCACTCTTCATCGACAAAACAACATCGTCCAGCAATTGTTTCACCTTTTCTTTTCCGTTGCTGAAACACCATTGCCAACAACTTTTCATCATTTTTCCTGATGCTGAAACACCATTGTTCAACACTTTTTATTTTTCTTACTCCCAAAACACTACAGTCCTCCATTTCCTCACCATTCTTCATCGACGAAACAACACCGTCCAGCAATTGTTTCGCCCTTTTCTTTTCCGTTGCCGAAACACCACTATTCAGCACTCTTGACTTTCCTCTGATGCTAAAACATCATTGTTCAACAGTTTTTCACAGTTTCTCATCACTGAAACAACACCATCCAGCAATTGTTTCATTTTCTGTTGTTGAAACACCTATCTTTCAACATCATCTATCAGCAAGATTTTACGCCCTCATATTATAGTTAGTCCTTCCAGTCAACAAACCCTCGACACAATTCATCTATTAGATCAAAAGTCTCTGCCATGACAGGACTACCATGGACAGGCATGATATTTTGTTTGCAGAACGAATCAAAAGGTAAGGCGAGGTATGTAAATTTTATGTAATTTAGTTAGACTATAGTTAATGGGAAGATTCTATATCATTATGACCACTCAAGTGAAATCATTACTAGCCGCACTCGATGGGAGGGGTGGACACATCAAATCTTCGATACCATCATTTCACACAAATTCACCGCCGCCACCCCTATTTCATCACCCTTTCGCACATTTGACCACCATTTTTCATAACGTCGCTTGGAAAAATCACTCTGCGCAGAAGATGATACTCAAACTCTTTGACACTGTATCTTACCGAGCTGATAGATATGGGAGGCTCTATCATACGAAATGAACCTGCCACCACAACGCTGTTAGAACATTATCCAGCAGCTTATCAAATCTTTCAGCAGGCAGGATGGCTCAGTTACTTTCAGAGACTCTAGTGGTATAATGAACAACAGGTCCTGCAATTCACCCTTAACCTTCAGGAAGACCATTATGTTGTCCAAGGGGTCCAAATTTCAGTAACAGAGGAAGATATAGCACAAGTCTCATGCATCCCTATTGATGACACTCGCATATTCAGCCGTAAACATATCATTCAGAATGCTCAACAGAACTTCTTCCTACCAGAAGAACAAATTGAATTTAAAGGTAGGGGTGTTCAACTTAGCTCATTGCCACCCCCATGGCCCGAAGTTACAAGATTCATCAAAAATTACCTAACCTATGAGGGCCAGTACCAGGTAGTTTATCAGCACAACATTCTTCTGTTATCTCATTTAAAGCATAATAGACGGGTCAATATTTCTTATTATTTGCTGGGATGTTTGAAAAATATGGCGCATTATTACAGAAAGGATAAAGATCCCACCCTTTCACTCACCCATCACCATCTTGTCCAATTTCTCATCCAAAGGGGATTTTCTCAACAAAACCCTCCACTAAATAATCTGCCCATAAACCCCCAAGCAGTTGCCGAAATCCCTGAAAACCTCCAGGAGTAGCAACCACAAAATCCCCCAGACCCTCCAGAAGTACCCAATAGCCCACCCACAGAACCAACCAGTCCAATCAATCCCCCTACCATACCAAACCTGCCTCATACCTTACCGGAATCATCCACTCTCGCCCTTCATATTCTTAGTGATGAATCTGAGCCAGATAATTTCGCCTGCCCCATCATTGAGGAAAAACCCCCATGTAAACGAAAACAAATAAATCCCTTCTTTTTGCCCTTCTTACAGAAAAAGTGAACAAGGGCCTCCACAAGGCCACCCATTATGGCCACGACCCTACACCCCCAACCCATTCGACTGATACCCCGTACACCTCCATCCTCCCAAACCCTGAGATCTTTGCATATTCCACCCATGGTCATTGAAACACAAGAACCAGATGCCCAGGGCGTTGCATCATCATCCGTCTCAAATAAAGTAGCTGAAACACAAGAACCAACTACACATTCTGTAGCTGAAACAAAAGAACCAACTACCCATCCAGTGGCTGAAACACAAGAACCAGCTGCTGATATTGAAATTGAGATACAAGAATCAGAAGTCCAGAGTGCTGCAACACTACTCTCCTCAAATAAAGTAGCTGAAACAAAAAGACCAACTACCTATTCAGTGGCTGAAACACAAGAACTAGCCATAGCTGCCACACAAGAACCAGCTACGGCTGAAACACGAGAACTAGCCATAACTGCCACACAAGAACTAGCTACGGTTGAAACACAAGAACCAGCTGCTAATATTGAAATGTAGATACAGGAATCAGAGGTCCAAGGCACCGCAACATTACTTTCCTTACATCAAGAAGATGAAACACAAGTTTTAGCTACCATTCCTGCAGCTGCTCCACAACAAACAGAACCAACAATGGCCTCTGTATTGTAGGAAAATGAGTTTTTAAAGTCTGAACTGGAAGCATATAAGGAAGAATTAGCCAGGGCAAAGGAAGCATATGAAAAAGAACTAAATTTATACACCTTGGCTCGGACAACAACCTTATCAGAAGAGACTATAGAGAGCATGTGTAAAGAATATATGTGTTGCCAATGTGGGGATATTTACTATCAAGCGGGCTATAAGGTAACTCAAGTTCCAGTGACAGGAGCAACCCCTACTCCTTCACCTTTTGCAGTCAAGGAAGAACTTGCTGAAACACAAGAACCAACAAGTCCTTCCAAGCTCAAGACTGAGCCCTGCATTGCAACAAAAGAAGTCCCTACCTTTGTCAACAAAGTTGTACAGACAATTCCCATGGAGGAATTTACACCCCCCAGCCAGATCAATATCCCCACTTTTATGGAACAGTCTACTCAGACCTTACCTCATCCCACTACTTGCAACGCTGAAACACAGACTTAGCTATGGGATGAGCAGGCAACAATACAAAATGGAAGAAAGAGTATGCTGAAACACAGGCCAAAAGCCTGTAAGTGCATAGACAAAACTGGATAAATCACACTTTCTCAAATTGGGAAGCTCTAGAGAAGACACGTGAGGAAGCTCGTTCCCTAAAGAAAAAAAACAAGGAGTTAAAAGGTAGAATGGCCCAGGTATTTGATTTGACACAAAATCTATTGGCCACAATAAAGCCATCTTGTAACTAATCCTTGTTCCTTATGGAGTGACTCACATGGTTTCAGATCAAATCAATTATAGAAGGCAAATCCTATGCAGTACTACACCCAGCAGATTTTGTCAAAACTTTCACAGAAGCAACTGCTAGAGATCAGCACCTCCTCTGTGAGGCATATTTCCACAACGAAGCCATTCCTGAGAACAGGCAGCTGAACCTCAATCCTCTTGTTGGGGACATCCAGATTCGGGCATTCACCTCCTTTCTCTACAATCAAATAATTTGGCAAGATGACTTCATGTCTACTAAACACAATGAAGACAACCGCCTTCTATGGATAAGACCAAAAACACAGAAAGTAGCCACCTTTGTCAGAGAATATTATGAATTCTTAAAGAACCCAGGCATGACTGAACATATTCAACAACTATAATCAAGAGTGCTCTAGGATTGTCAGCACATCATCAGATCCATAGAGATTCCTGCCCTCCAGGCAAATAACCTGTTTTGGCAGCAATCCATTGAAAAGAGACAAGAACACAATCCATTTAACCCTACCAACCTTGAGGTAGCAATTTCCAAGGTACCTAACTACATCCAGTGTATTCAACACTATGCTGAAAACTGGATAGGGTACCGGTTTTATTTTCCTATCCTCTGGTTGCCAAAAGAAAGGTATCAAATCAGTTATAAGCTACCTAAGAAGACAGAAACAACAACATGGCAAAGATTACAGTAGGTCCAAGGGTTCAAAATACCAACAGATAGTACCTCCCAGAGCTACTGCTTGAGTAATTTACACGCTCAGAGTCGGTATCCAGACTCTGATTCAGAGTGATGTTGCCTGAGGACATGCAACACCTTGAGTTGGGGGGGATTTTAGGACCACACAATGTACCTTTTTGCCTAGACTTTTTTCCACTATTACACTCTCGATCACCCATATTTAAACTCATATTATCACTTTATCTGATCATTCCAAAGGTATACAACGTCCCTTCTCATTACTATATGTTTAATCTGTTTTGCATAATATTTTACATCACTCTCGTACTTAACCATTGATTAGAAATGTATAAGTGTTGAAATAGTTCAAACCGCAGATGCTGAAACACAGAGCTGTTACTCAGTCCAGGTCACAGATGTTGAAACAAAGAGTTGTTACACAGTCCAGAGTCGCAGATGCTGAAACACAGAGTTGTTACACAGTCCAAAGTCGTAGATGCTGAAACACAGAGCTGTTACATAGTCCAGAGTCATAGATGCTAAAACACAGAGCTATTACACAGTCCAGAGTCGCAGATGCTGAAACATAGAGGAATCTGTTACACAGCCAGGACCGACGACACTGAAACACAAAGGAAGCCGTTACACATTCAACGTTCAACAACAACCTTACAAAGCACAATTCTCATGGCTGAAACAGTCCGTGATTTGCGATGCTGAAACAACATCAGCAGCAACGAGAAGGAACTGTTATTCCAGCCGTAACAACAACATCTCATTCAGCACTTGTAATAGCATTCTGTTGCGCGAGACTAGGACATCCTATTCTAGTTTAGAAATTCGATCTAACTATGAATAGGACTCAGATACACATTGTAATTTTTGATCAATTGTATCGAAGGGATTCCCTCTTTAAATAAGAGGGAATCACTATTCAAAAGGATCCAAGTTTTATGTATTGAGAAAGCTTCAGAGAGAGGGACGTACTTCATTTTTAGATTGTAATATGATACATTGATAGATGAATAGAAAACTGTTTTGAGCATCCTTCTCTAGCTTTTTCGTCTCAGGGGAATCTTGTGAGAAGGGAGGGCCCACCTTCTTCACAAGATTCACCCGTTAGTTTTAGAGTGTGTTAGTATAATCTCTATTTATGCCTTGATTAACTTCTGTCTACTGAAAAACTACTTTTAATGAATTTTGCTTTGCTGAAACACTATTGAACTCTGTCTTGTTAAGAGCTTTAGTTTATGGAACGTTACATTATTTTCACGAAGTTCATAATCCTTTTTATTAGCAATCTTGTGTGATGATTTTATGAGGTTTTCTAGCCAAAGACTGGGTTAAGGGTTCCTGCTTAGAAAGGAAGGAACCAGAAGGTCCTGTTCTTTGTAGATTTCAATCATTTATGCAAGTGTGCTAGCCAAAGACTGGGTTAAAGGTTCCTGCTTAGAAAGGAAGGGATCAGAAGGTCTTGTTCTCTGTAGATTTCAATTAATTCTGCAAGTGTGCTAGCCAGAGACTAGGTTAAAGGTTCCTTCTTAGAAAGGAAGGGATCAGAAGGTCCTATTCTCTGTATATTTCAATTAATTTTGCAAGTGTGCTAGCCAGAGACTGGGTTAAAGGTTCCTGCTTAGAAAGGAAGGGATTAGAAGGTCCTGTTCTCTGTAGATTTCAATTAATTCTGCAAGTGTGCTAGCCAGAGACTGGGTTAAAGGTTCCTGCTTAGAAAGGAAGGGATCAGAAGGTCATGTTCTCTGTAGATTTCAATTAATTCTGCAAGTGTGCTAGCCAGAGACTGGGTTAAGGATTCCTGCTTAGAAAGGAAGGGATCAGGAGGTCCTGTTCTCTATAGAATTCAGTTACTTTTCACAAGTGTGCTAATAAGAAATAGGGCTAAGGGTTCCTTCTTAGAAAGGAAGGAATTAGATGGCCCTGTTCTCTGCTAGATAGAGTTAGCTTTCTCTACATTGCTATTTCCATGAAAGTGTGTTAATCAAAAATAAGGTACTGAAGTTTCTTCTTGAGAGTAAGGGTCATGTTCTCTGGTTACAGAACACTTATTCTTTCTTGTTGCAATTGTTATTTTAATGTAATCCAGGATTCTTTAGATTAATCTTTAAAGATCCGCAATAGGTAGGTTTCTTTCTTGTAATTCAAGTCATAACTTCAGTTCATTCAAGGCAAGTGTGATTAATATAGTTTCCTTTACTACAACTCTAAGTTGCTTTTGGAATTGAGCATATATAGTGCGTGGTTATGTTTGAAATAAACAAACTTCCCTGGGTTGATAATTTATGTAGCACTTGATTGTTTGAGGTAATTAAGCAATTATAGTGACCAACAATACCTTTCCTTCATTTGGAAACTTTGATCCTCCATATGTTGCCACACTGAGTCTTCCAGGACTCACTATTGGATTACCAGTTTGGTTGTTCCCCACTCTGGTTATCCCGAATCCTCCCAATGTTTTAGTTGCACCTAATACTTTGGATGTCAATACACCACCCACACATCAACCTCATGTCGATTTTTTTCCTTCTTCTCCCATTAAGTCTCCTTCCATTTCTCCTTCTTCGCCTAGTGAAAGCTCTAAAGCAAGTAGCCCGGTTGATCAGAAGAAGAAGAAATGGAAAGAGAAGAAGAAGAAGAGCCTGAAAAGGACCATGGCCCCAACAACATCAGATGTTGGCTCTAAGAAACCAGTTACTATCAATAGTACTGGGAGTGTTGATGAGATCAACAAGATTAAAAGGAAGAATCCAAAACCCAAATTCCCTTGCAGCCTTTGTAAGGGTGACCATTTTTTGAGGGATTGCCCCGGTCTTATCAAGGTCTTAGAAATGTGGTCCACCACGTCATCGGACTCTGTCGGTCATATCGATGATACCCCATCAACTAGTGATGTTTAGGTTGGTAAGAAGAATAAACTTGTCAAGTTCCCTTGCATGTTATGTAAAGGTAATCATTACTCTCACCTTTGTTCTCGCATGGACGAGGCTTCTTCTCTTTTGGAAAAACTTCAAATTCCAAAAGTTTATCGTAAGCTTTCCTCTGACCCATCATTGGTTGATGGATTGGTCAATCCGGTTCCATCCCCAGTCGGTCTGGTTGATCAGGTGGTCAATCTAGTTTCCTCCTTGATTGAACCACAAACCCAAGTAGTTGATCCAATTCCGTCATCGATCAGCCTCACTCTTCATCAAATGAGGGACACGAAAGTGGTCAATCTATTTTCATCCTTAGTCGATCCCACTCTCCCGTTACAGAGTGACACCAAAGCGGTCGATATGATTCCACCCGTCGACCCCATTCTTCCCTTGGAGAATGAAACCCAAGCGGTCGATCTAGTTTTTCCATCGGTCGATCCCATTCCTCCATTGAGGAATGCCAAAGTGGTCGATCCAGTTTCACCATCGGTTGATCCCATCCCTCCATTGAGGAATGTCAAAGTGACTGATCTAGTCCCTTCCTCGGTTAGTCCCACTCTTCCTCTGAAGAGTGCTCGAGTGGTCTATCCAAGTCCACCATTGGTTGATCCGATCCAATCATCGGTCAATCCTACTCCCTTTCCAAAGAGTAAACCCGATACTGCCCATGTTTTTCTCGTTAATACAGACTCTACCATGCCTGGGGTCATTTCTCCTCCTCCTGTGGAACCTCCTTCAAGTACTGAAGCCATCCTTTTTGATTGGGGTGCGCTAACTGGACCTCGTCTTCCCTCCCACATTCATTTCTAGATTACAGTACAGGTTCGTGGTCGGGATGTTCCTCAAATGCTGATAGATGAAGGTACATCCATTAGTATTTTGTCTTCTGTTGCTTGGTATGCTTTGGGCTGTCCACAGCTTGCACCGGTTACCCAGAATTTCTTAGCTTTTAACAGAAGAACTAGTCAAATTTTAGGGATCCTTCCTCAGTTTCCTGTAACTTTGGGAGGGAAAATTGTCTTTATCGATGTCATGGTAGTCCGGGACCCCTTGGATTTCTCTTTAATCCTTGGGTGGGATTATGTCTATTCTATGAAATCTCTTGTATCAACCCTTTTCCGTGTGATATCTTTCCCTCACGATGGAGGAATTGTGACTATTGATCAACTTTCATTCATTGGCCCTGACTGGGTTACCTCACTAAGTGGTTCTTATATGCAGACAGTATCACCCTCGCCGCATGTCAATTATGTGGCGTTGTCTCCCATGACCCCAACTCCAGACAGTTTGGATCTGGTAGTTGACATGGTCATCTCTTCGGTAGGGTTATTGGAGCTTGATCTCCTTACCCCTGTCACGACCCTCGACATGTGTTCCTTCCAGAGTGATCGCCTTCCATCCGACAAAGATCTCTTGGAAGCCATGACTGAGTTTTGTCCTTTGACATGGTATCCTTCCAGAGCATTATCCTCTCAGAAGCCATGATCAAGAAGCAATCACAAGCATAGTTTCTCTTCTCTGTGGCAAGCTCGTTAAAAAATGAAACAAAGGTCACGAGCATAGTTTCTCTTCTTTGTGGCAAGCTCGTTAAAAAATGAAATAGAGGCTTTGAGAATAGTTTTCTTCTCTGTAGCAATCTTGTTAAAAAATGAAACAACAATCTGGGGATCGAACCTGGAACCTTGAGCATAGTTCTTTTCCTGTGTCAAGCTAGTTAAAAAATGAAACAATCACCTCTCCCTTCAAGTTGAGTCTTTCGCCAGATCTCATAGATGTCGAGTCGAGTCTTTCGTTAGGTCTCATTTTTGAACCTTCATTTCATCCACCTGTATCCTTTTTCTCCATCTAGCATAGAAATTGGTGACAACCTCAAAATCGGTGAATGAATTGAAGCTTGGGGGGCATGTCTCCTGCCTTTGATGATCATTCTGGAGTCAAGTCACTAGCTTTCAAGCTGGGGGCAGTACCGATCTTAGTCTTAGTTCTTTCTCATGCTCGTAAATACATGAGAATGCAACTGGGTAAAATTTTATCTCTTTTTCGGACCCATACGGATACAAACACACGAAAAAGGAACCCCCCTAGAGTCTTCTTTAAACCCTTTTTAGACTCTCTAAATATGAAAATATTGTCGAGCAACCTTGCTTCCTTTCACACTCGTTAAAAGGTCAGAAAGGGCATCCTTCGAGTGATATTTTAACCCTTTTTCGGTCTCGTTGGACTACTGTACGAAAAAGGAACTAAGAGAGTTCTCTTTTAAGTGTTTTTCCAAACTCTATAATCCCAAAAAAACTTCGAGTTTTCTGTCTTTGGACTCGTTAAAGCACACATCGATAGGCCCATATGGGACCAAACCCTTACTTCTTCTGGTTTGTTAAATAAAGGAAGAGGAACTTACCGAAGGTGAGTTATATCGATCATGTGTTATCCTCCTCGAGCTCATTAAATCAAAAAGAGGTACTCATCTATCTGGATGGGGGAAAAATTGAAAGGAGCAACCCAAGCAGTCTCTTGAGAACATCATCCAACACTTCTTAGAGTCGCCCTTGAACACGACACTTTGTCATATGCATACATCATAATCTAATGAACCTCTACAATGAGCCAATCCTTTGAGTTCCTTTCACTCCTCTGGGTCACCCGACTCAAGTCACGATACCCACTGCATAGTTTTGGTCCATGTCACGTTTTGTTGTTGTGCCTCAGTGTTCAAGGGAAGTATCCGTCTCGAGAGTTAGTCATCCCAAATATCTTTCCTCAAAACCTATGTCAGTCCATGTCTGTTTAATCTGCCAATTACATATCCATGCCCATTGCATGTCGTTGATGGGGGATACATCAAGGCCCTCCCTCGACGAGTCTATTCCTGTCGACTTAAACACATTATCTGGGAATCAGACTTAGAAACTAGTTAGTACTTTGGGACCTGCATGCCTCAATGGAAGGCCTCCTCATGTTCGACAGTAGGTCTACATCATTGACCTCTAATCGAATGATTCCACGGGTGTTCGACTTCAGCTCATCTATTCACATTCGTTGGAATGTACTAGGGTACCTTGGGAATCATTGACATTAATGGTGATCTCCCTCACACTTGTTAACGATTCACACCATTGATCGGTAATCAAGTGGTTTCTGCCATGTTCGAAGTCAAGACATTTATTCGCATGGTCAGAATCATACCACATTGAGATCAGTACGAAGAACCTGGGTTGAGTGATCACTTTGATATATACTTTGCCTAGGCTGTGAAGGAGTTTCTCTTGGACAAATGACACATATACTGTCACATAGATCCACTTTGTATTGGTTGTGGCTATGTCTTGTCATCTCGTAGATCCACTGTGTATTCTTCGTGGCTACGAGAAGTCCAAGTCATCAAAGTATAGATCCACATTGTATCTTTGGTGGCTATACCTTTTTTATCAATACAATTATGGATCCGTAGTGTATTTTATGGCGGCCATATCTTGCAAGTCTTGATCACCCAAGCATAGGTATGCCTGTCTTGGGTTTTGAAACATGTCATGATATTTGTTGGATGTTTGTGTGCAGCTTCCATCAGGTTCTTCGAGTCTATACCCTTGCTTGAATGTCTACAAATCATTTCAGTTATCAGTTCCTATCTTCTAACTTCACAAACACCAGGCATCAACCCAATTCTCCTTAACCACAATAGCATCGCACCCTTTGCAAATTTGGGACTTTGGGTCTCACAATTTCATGATCCCTATTGTCGAGTTTCTCGGCCCTCTACTTTTGAAACCCAAACTTCCGATTCACCAAAATGTTTGGCCGCGTCCTCCTCCACATCCGTATCGCGTTTCATGAAATCAGGAATCCCAGAATAAGGAACCCCTACCTCTTGTCTTTGAAAGTGTCGAAATGCTGAATCCCGATGCGTTCAACAAAATTTGGCTCCCTTATTGGACTTTTCACTGATTCAGAGTTTTGGACTTCGCGTCTTCACGAATCCTGATGCAAGGCTTCCGTCTCTCCACCTACGAAACCCCAAAATAGTCAACAAAGTTTGACTATGCCTGGCGCCAAGTATGCCACCTATCTTCTCTGTCGTATTTTATCTTTGACATGGATTCTTGCCACCTGTCACTCCAAGATTTTTGTCTTTCAGGAATTGAACGAACCTCCGATTTCCATCCCTCTATCACTTCTAAACCCCAAATTCCAAAATGATCTTGACAACTCAAAAGTTGTGATCAATGTTCATTATTGAATCCTGGATCCCATGGGATGGTTTTTTCCAACCCTTATCCTACCCACAACTCCTTTGGATCCTATGGTCCTCACGATTTCCTAAATTCTCCACGAAGAATTCCGACCGATCATCTCCTCCTTAACAACTTTTGTGAAATAAACTAATGTTCTCCCTTATGAACTTTACTTCTGCTGGATGACTTTGACCCTCGTCTCCCTTTGAAGTACTTCAACCTCCATCCTCCTTTGAAGTGTTCAAAGGTATTATCCCTCCTGAGCTTTCACTTACAACTCAAATCTCCAAAAGGGTTCCTGCTCACACTCCTTGCGGCAGACTTCAAATACTTCTGGGTATTTGATCTTTTGACTCTGTGCATTCCTTGCAATAGAAGTCCTTCAACTCTCCCCTTGGTTGATAATTTCTAATCTTTCAACCAGCCTGCGCACACCTTGCACAACTTTCTGTGCTTCACTTGCACTTCTATTGGAATGAGAACAACGGTATCTCTCCTGAAATTTCAGAGATAAACTTTGAGCCTTTGTCAATGCACTCCTTGCAGACGTTTCACTGCACTTCTTGCAAGAACTTTCTCACTCAGGAAGAGAAACAATTGAAACTCATTCTCTCTCTCTCTCTCTCTCAGACTTCAAATATTCAACATAAAATCATACATACACAACATATCCTCATAACAGATGTATAATAGAGAGAATAAAACTATTGTAAGCATATCATTCACCATGTATAAACAGAAAACATCATAACACCATGAAAGTTGAGTCAAAGCTTCATATATTAACTCAGTTGTTTATGTACATGAGTTCTTCTCTATAGCTCTCTTCTACAACACTCTTCTTCTTCTTCTTTATGCTAATGATACAATTCTAACTAATGATACAAAGGTGAGGGTGCCTATATCTGTTTTCCCTCTTGGTCCTAAAACTATCTAATCCATCATTCAAATCTACCTACTTTCATTAACTATGCATAAATGCCTTTTACATTGATAAATGAGAGAAAATCGCTCAAGATATGTTTACAGCCTCCAAGATACAATTGTAAAGTATGCCTTCTTCCTAACTATTACATTAATTCCTTTTAAGTTAAAAATTCAAAACGGTTCTTATGAAAATGTGCTCTTTTTCTTCCTCTGTGCGTCCAACTATTTCTTTGGCTTAGTCGCGTGCTTTGGGATTTGCACGATGCTCCTGCATCAAAAAGTCACACTTGCTAAATTTGGCATAGAGATGATGTTCTCTTAGCACTGGAAGCACAAGTCTAAGATGTTCCTCATGTTCCTCTTTATTCTTGGAGTAAATTAATATATCATGAATAAAAACTAGTACAAATTTGTCTAGGAATTTGCTGAGCACATTGTTCATCAAGCACATAAAAGTGTCAGGGGCATTGGTCAATCCAAATGGTACTACCTCAAACTCATAGTAACCATATCTCATCCTGAAGGCAATTTTGTGGATGTATTCACCCTTGATTCAGACTTGATGGTATCAAGATCTAAGGTCAATCTTTGAGAATATGGAAGCACCTCCCAATTGATCGAAAAAGTCATCAATACGAGGTAAGGGGTACTTGTTCTTTATGGTTACCTTATTGAGATATCTATAATCTATGCACAGTCGGAGGGTACCATATTTCTTCTTCACAAACAGAACTGGTGCTCCCCATGGGGACACGCTGGGTCAGATATAGCCATTGTCCATCATTTATTTTAGTTGTATTTTAAGCTCAACTAGATCGGGTGTGCTCATTCTATAGGGTGTCCTAGACACTAGCACTACTCCTGGTGCAAGTTCTATCAAGAAGTCAATGTCCCTTCTCGGAGGTATACTTGATAACTCTTCCAGAGACACATCTCTATATTATCTTAGTGTGAGGTGGTCTTTGAGACTTGGTTTGTCATCTTCAACTGATTCCAACACCTGTATCACATATAATGGACATCCCTTTCTGCAATACTTTCTCATTTGAAGGGTTGATATTCATCTTAGCGAGACAGGTTTTTGGATCCCTTGAAGGGTTATCCTTCTTCCTTCTTCACTTACACATTCTAAGGTTTTATGGTAACAGTCCAGTCTGGATTTATATGTGGCTAGCCAGTCCATACCAATCAACAGGTCATATGATCCTAGGGATAATACGTTAAGGGTTGCTTGGGTGGGGAATTCACCCATAGTGAATTGGCAAGATGGTATGACCTCCATTACCTTTTTTTTGGTGCCGGTGGCTAACTATACCAACCATGGCTTGGTGTGTTTATGTGGCTGTAATTTACACTTATCAACATAGGGGCTATATAAATCAAATTTGAATCAGGGTAAATTATAATAGACACTAGATGGTTGGTGATCATACCTTCCATCTCCACCACTAAAGCTTGGTGGTCATCTTGTTTATTATCCACGGATGCATAAATTTGTGGCATGCTCTTGGCCATGTCATTGACGGTGGTAGCTTCTTGAACGTTGTAAATTCTCCAACTATTCTATTGTCGGTGCGGGCAGTCCCTCAGTAGATGTTTTTCTCCACAACCCCAACATTTCAAGGGTTCTTTCTTTGGGTTATCAATATTTCTTGGGGTGGATTCAAAAGTTTTATTTCTACTCTGGGAGGGGAAATTATGTTGATGTACACTTCAAGTTGGAAAGATTATCCTTGAGTCCTTTTTATAGTTTTTAAGTCTTGGGGATTTAAACCCCTTTTTCTGGAATCCCAAACTATTCTTCTTCTTCCAGCCTTCGCGAGGTTCTGTGCGATGCCCAAGTTGTTCCTAACAATATCTTGCCTTTAGGATAGTGTCTTCTAGGGTCTTTGGCTCATCAAAATCAATCCTATTATGATAGTCCTTAAGTACCCCACTGATGAATCATTCCACCTTTTCCTTTTTTTCTTTTATATAGGGTACGTACTGTTAGGACCACATATTGTA
>CBVK0101253870.1:0-10360 GCA_900067695.1 Picea abies
AACCCAATGCCCCAGGCATGGGTACCCTGGACCCAGTCTAGGGGCCCTAGTCATATCTAGGGTCTTTATCAATATTGGTCCCAGACCACATACCCCAGGAGTGCACTGGGGGCCCTAGATCTCGTCTAGGGTCTTAGCCATCCTCTGGGAGAATGGCTCTCGTAGCTGCTTATAAATTTAACAATGCTCTCCGCCGCAATCCCAACATTTCAAAGGTTCTTTCTTTGGGTTATTAGTCTTTACTGGTATAGGTCCAGAAGTTTAATTTCTGTCCACCAAGGGAAAGTTCTGTTAGAGTACACTTCGGGTTGGAAAGTTCATTCTGTGGTTCTTCTTGTAGTTTTTAAATCCCAAGGATCTGATCCCCTTTTTCTAAAATATTGAGCCACTCTTCTGTTCCCAGTCTCCACGAGACTCTGCCCGATGTCCATATTGTTCATGACAATATGTTTCCTTTCTTATAGTGTCTTCTAGGGTCTTTGGCTCGTCAAAGTCAATTTGGTTCTGATATTCCTTGGGTAGCCCACTGATGAAGCGTTGTGCCTTCGCATTCTCTGCTTTGATGTAGGGTACATATCTCAGTAAGTCAAGGAATTTGTTGACATACTCCTCCATAGTAAGTTGTCCCAGTTTGAGTTCATAAAATTCTTTATCTTTCTCGTCAAAATACCTTTCCGACAAATACTTCTTCCGGAAGTACTTCTCGAACCATTTCCAAGACAGGTCCTCCTCGCGGACCCCTTTCATATTCTTAAGGTCTTCCCACCATATGTAACCATTTCCATTCAGATTGAAAGTGGCCACTCGAGCCTTCAAGTTCTCTTATAAATCATGGAATCTGAAATATTTCTTCAGTCCAAGTAGCCAAGCCTCAGCTTCCTCTCCCTTCTTTATCTCGCCACCGAAGGAGGGAGGTTTGGCCTTCCTAAATTCCTCAAATTTGTGACTCTTGGAAGTCTTTTGCTTCTTCTGTTTTCTACAAGAATAGGAACTGATCCTGCTGCTAGAAGAGCCTTCTGAATCACCAGCTTCCTTCTAAATGGAATCATCTGTTACTAGTCCTTACCCTCTGGGGTGGACCTTTCTAGATGTTCTTCTCTCAGTGTGGCCACTGACATGACCATGATTATGCATCTTAGGTTCATGCTGCATTTGTCGCTGTAGGTCAGATAAGATCTGCAGTAAAAATGCATTAATATCGGTTTTCTTTTCTTGTTCTTTCATCATTCTTTCATTATCGGGCTTGCAGCTTTGCAACTCAACTATGAGACTCCTCACAGTCTCGGCTAGGTATGGAGGGGTTCCTATTGCTCTTCTTTCATTAGACTCTTCGTCTCTATTGTGGGAGCCTTCTCCCACCTCTTGGTGAGTCACCATACTCTGCGTTTGTAGATTCCCGTGGTTGATCGTCTTGGTGAGTCACCATACTCTGCGTTTGTAGATTCCCGTGGTTGATCGTCCGCTTGAGTGAAAAGACAAACGCTGGTTATTAGTCAAGAGTTAAATTCATTTTTATAATTTGTGCATAATTTCATAACTCTTTCACATGCATATACAATCGGGTTTTCATTTTCCAGGTTTTTAATCCAGTACAAGATAGTTAAGTCAGGGGGTTACTCCTCATAGGAGTGCTTCGAATGAATTTTATGCGCTAATTGTGCATGAGCCCAATCAGGCCAAGTGTTGTAACCATGCTCTGATACCACTTTGTAACATACCTACTACCTAAAAAAAAATTTCCCAGTCTTCTGTCGGACTCGAACCCTTAAATAACCAAGGAGGTCTAGCGTAAGCTGGCTCTATCTCTCTTCTACTCCGTTCCCATGTGATCATGGGACACGTTCATGGTTCATGTTGAACGCAACATCTTTGGTATTTTGCGCTTCGGTGCTACAGTAATATCTACATGCTCGACTCTGCAACCGTTGAAGCCCGCCATGGCTAACATGCATCCCATAGGGATGGATTCCCACGGGGTCAATAGATGGCCAATAGGAATAAACCTCATCGGGGATAGAGAATCCACCAATGGGAACAAGCCCCATCATGCATTTGGGTGTAATACAGGTGGCGAGAGGGAAACGCGACACGGTGGTCGTCATGACAGGAGGGGCCCCACTTCACACGCCACACTATTCCAGACCACCCCCCCCTCATTAAAGGTAGAATGGAAAGGGGGGTCCAGAATCCACTGGGAAGCTGTTGATCACGGTGAGTAAATCTCGACCGTTCGAGAGTTGAATGTCCAATTCCAGACCCCCCCCCCCCCCCCNNNNCCCCCGCCATTAAAGGTAGAATGGAAAGGGTGCTCCAGAATGCATCAACAGCCGTAGATCTAGGTGGGTGGTCTATAACCATCCAGATATACTCGCTGCTTATCCTATAGCATAACTGCGTACTAGATTAATTTATCGTCTTGTTGCCACATCTAATGGTCAGGACAGACCCGAAGATCCTCTGAAGGAATCTCTTCCGTTGATTACTACCCATCGGGGTTAAAGCACTTAACACTCCCTATTCTTCCTCCATTCTGATGGTCGTGAGTGATCACAGATCTCCCGACGGGATCTCATCTGTTGATTTGTTACTTCATTCCTAGGTTGTCATCTGGTCCCTCAAGAGGAATCGTTCCTCCTTATGTAGGATTTCTAAGGCCTTATGCCTTCATGATTCTTGATGGGTTTTTCGAGGAAGGTATTCCTATGGGGAGACTTACTCAGGGTACTACCTGAGGTATTTAAGAATGTCGTCCTCCCGATAACCAGACATGAAAAATGAATTTGACTAGTACACACACATAACTACTTCATGAAGACATAAATCCTACATAGTCTTTCCATATGAATATACATATAACTACTAGCACTGATCAAAACACCATACAGTTATCCCTATAATGAAATCATTCATCGTTTCTCAACTTACGAGCATAATTATCAGAAAAAGCACATATCGTGGAAACGTGTCAGAAGATCTGACACTCCGGAGATTTGTGGCATTGAAGGCTTTGGAAACCTTGAAGCAAGGAGCCCCGAAGATAATTGTGGTTGTTGATTTGGGTAGAGAGTGGGGACCATTTATTCCTCTCACGTTAGTCGTGAACTTCATGAGTTTGGCGTTTAGGATATTGGCATTGTGCTGAGTTGAAAACACCCGAAGCCCGAAACTTTGAAGCTCATAGTAAATGCCTGTTGGTTTAGCACTTGGTCACATCCATGGTCACATGAGAGTTGAAGGTGTTAGCACTAGAATTCACCTCTGGATTGTGTCAAAGGTAAGACTAATACCCATCAGAATTTTTGTGTCACTAGTTGGTTTTCAAAGAGGTCAAATGGGCACAGACTCAAGATGATATCATTTTAACTCATGAAAATGGACTAGCATGCATAAGCGATGAGGTTTGCAATCAACTTCAGTCAATGAATCGAAGTAAGGGTGAGTAGGAGGAAGAATTTGGTGAGAAAATTTAGAGGCATGCCGTGAACATCATGTCTTTCAGTCGCCTAAGGAAGAAAAACTAAAACGCAAGATCTTCTTGGGTTCCAACTTTAATGAAAATTGAAATAAATCATGATAGTATTATAATCAAACATTTATCATAACACAATCATGACAATTCATGTTAATAAATCATTCATGAACTCTCTCAGTATCAGAGGAAAATATGATGGAGAAATAAAGTTGACTTAGATTCATCAAGAAATCTCAGATCACCATACAAAACCAGAGAACCAAAAACTTCACTAAAACTTTATAATACGGGAGCTTAGCTCTACCATCGACCATAACAAAATATCAAAAATGAGTATTTATACTTGGAACATATTGCCATCACTGGGAGTGTGACCTAGCTACTATAATCAAATATTTGTATCTACGTCTTATTTTATTAGTCTGTACATGCATTATTCTATCAGACACGAGTTCAGATTAGTATGGGCTTTGCAGGAAAGTCCGTTGATAGGGGAACTTTGGACTGATAGTCTTATTTCATGGTAATTTCTTCCATGCTTTCTATTTATGAGGTGAAACAAGGTTTCAATGATCTTCCCTAGTTTCATTGACTACTTTCATCAGGATCGGGAAAATACTTGACACTCCTGAACATTCCAGGTGAGCTCACAACTCCTTCAAGTCAATTCTGGCACCTCGAGGCCATGCAAATATTTCTCTATGACCAACTCGGGTGCTTCATCCTTTTGCGCAGCTCCTTTCCATCACCCCATGTGACCTTGGGTCATGACCTTATGCATTCCCATATGAAATTTTAGGATTTCGTCTGTCATTAAACTTCACTCCCCTTGATTTCAAATATCTCAATGTTTTATCCCACAAAATGACCCATCTAGATGGATAGTCAGATTTTCTTTTATCTTGATTCCCAGGATCATTTATTTGAACAATCTCATTCGCCCACTGCTCAATAATCACTTTAGACCAATGGATCGAATGACATGCATCCCCTTGCTTTATATCCCTTCTTCCATAAGAATGCAAGTTATGATCATGGGCCCAACTCTTAGGCATGTCATGATTTTGCATTTCATCAACCTACATCATGCTCCAGGCTCAAACCTCTGAGTCCCAAAATTGCAATATCTTGGATCAGGTGCCAGTTGTCTCCTATGATCGGATGACCTAGAAGAATATTGACATTTTGGGACCCAAGGCTTCGCGCCTTGCTCCATGTTGAAACCCACGAAACACAAAATCATGATTTCTCTTATCTTCTGCTATGTGCTTTCCTAGTTGTACGGCTTAGATAATTTTGCGAATTTGCATTTCATGAGTTTTCATCAATCTTCTCATTGACCTTTTTGATTCATGACATCACGACTATGTTGATTGTGCACCATGTGTCCTTCTTAAATGAACAGATCAGATCATTTTGCGATTTCGCATTTTGCGAGTCCTCGTGAATTAACCCTTTCACTACTCCATTATGCGAGTCAGCAAAATGCTAATCTCATGCCATGTGTCCTTCCTAGGATCAACGTCTACGATTGGCCTCATGATTTTAGAACTATGACGCTATACTTCGTGCAAATATATGATCCCAATCACCCGATGGTCATTGCTCCGATCTACCTGATGGGTTCCTGCCATTGAAAGTCGATCTTGCTCACTAGCTTGATTTAAGTCCATACCCTCTCGCTCTAAGTGTTGTGCTTGCTCTAATGGCTATTATTTATCTGAACAATTATCTAGACAACTGACTGAGGGGTCGGGAAAAGAAATGAGCAGTGACAGAGGTCAAGAGAGAAGTGATTGGTCTTTAGAGAAAACAGGTCAATCAAATGGATGAAGGCATACAAAAGAAAACTACAAGTTGAGAGGAAAACTTAAAATTGGGTCTGCAAGAGAAGGAAAGCTAGGAAAAAATACAGACCTAGGTAGAAATCACAAACGCTTAAGGTTTGACAAGTTTATGTGATAACATTAGGCTCCATGGGGGATAAAGTCCTCCCTACGAGGCTCTAAGAACTCTTTTTGTGGCTTCAGTGCCTTAGTGTTAGGTTGTGGAGTCTTCTTATTAAAAACAAAGCAAAATAAACATAAAACATAAACAATATTTACAATGGTGGGAAGTCGACTGCGTCTTTAAACAAATTTTTTTTTCAAGAAGTGCCCATTTACTGGGATGCCAAAAACTTTATCACCCTCCATATTCTGCAACCTGTAAGTACTATTTGAAAATGCCTCAACAATCTTGAAGGGTACGACCCAAAGGGATTCGAGTTTACCATGATTTCCCTTGTCTTATCTGGGCACATCCCATTTGAGTACTAGATCCCTCAGCTAGAAATCCTCCTTACTACTTTTCTTGTCAAAGTCCTGCTTGATTTTCTATTAACGGTCACATGCTTTGTCCATCACCTACTCCCTAGTCTACTAGACTTCTACCAATTGATGAATTCTCATGATCATATCCTTGGGTTCTCCATGGAAATCTTGCAGGAATTTCACCACAAGAAGGGAAAGATGAGAAGAGAAAAATAATTCAGTCCCATATACCAATTGGAAAGGAGAGATTCCCAGGGACCTCTTCATCGTCACTCTATCAGCCCACAGAGAAAATTTGATCTTTGAATCTTATTCTTTCTTGTTTTCCTCTAGGAATATTTTGATAATATTTATAAGGCCCTTGTTAGAGGACTCTGCCAATCCATTTCCTTGGGGGTAATAGGGGGTAGAGTGGATCAATGCAATTCTAAACTGCTCACAAAAATTGATCAATGGTTCATCTTTGAAAGATGCAACATTATCAGTGATGATTATTTTCGAACAACCAAACCTCACCATAATATATTCAAGAAAACCAATGATTACTCTATGAGAAGAAATCCTTGTGGGGATAGATTATATCCACTTGGTGAAATAATATGTTGCAGTTAAGATACACCTATGCTGACCACTTGAAGGAGGATGAATCTCCCAATAAATTCTAGGCCCCACTGCTGAAAGGGTCCTGAAGCTACCTCAGGCTTCAATGGTAAGGACTTGAGCTGCTGCTTCCCAATGAATTTTTGACATTTGATACAAGCCCTAATTTTTTCACAGACATCAGTGAATAAAGTGGGTCAGAAGTAGCCAACCCTAATAATCTTATAGGTTTTGGTTCTCCAAAAATGATGTCCCCCACACAGGCTGTCATGAAAATTGAACATAATCTTTTGGGCCTCCTGTGGGTCTAAACATCTCAAAAGAACACCTAGAGGGTCTTTCCAACATAAGACCTGGTCAATAAGGCAATATCTAATTGCTTTGAGCTATAAATATCTTTCCTTGTTTTTTCCCATACTGTCAAGGGGATTTAATTCTTATAGGAAATATATAATGTCTTTGTACTAGGCGCATTCTGCCAATGGAGGGTTGTTTTGAGAACTTTTATCAGACAACTCAACCTGTTGATTTTTTGAGAAAGTGTTGATGAAGTTAACCTCCAAAGTTTTGCAATTAGATTAAGCCAATATCTTTGCTAAACCTTGGCCATTAACTAGTTTGGTGGGATTTATTTCCAGATTGAATTCAAGGATTTTGGAAATCTACTTGCTCCTTCTCCCATCTAGGTCAGGTTGAATGAGAATATCCTTCACGAAAGTTGAAGGAACATATACAATGATTTTTTAATGCAGAAAATAGACTCTAAAAGCTTTGAGGGCTTTCACCAAAGCATATGCCTACTTCTCCATGATGTCATATCTGACCTCTACATCTCTTAGTTCTTTGTTGAAAAAAGAAATAGGCTGCTCCAACCCTGCATCATTCTTTTGTAGTAATAAAATGGTCATTGTATCAAATGAAGCAAAGGAAAAAATCAGAAAATCCTTGGAATAATCGGGACTAATTAAGATAGGTGCTTCAGTCAGTGCCTTCTTGATTTGGTTGAAGGATTCTCTGGACTCAGCAGTCCAATTTACTTTGATACCCTTCCTGAGCATGTTTATGATATGCTTCACCAATTCAACAAAAATTGAAACGAACTTTCTCAGAAAATTAATTTTTCCTAGGAAGGACTGAAATTATTTATTGGATCTGGGAAGTGATAAGGCTTGAATAACTTCTATCTTGATTGAATCAATCCTGACCCCCTCAATTGATATAATGTGTCCCACCAATTTTCTTTCCTGCATGGAAAATAAAGACTTATTGGGATTTAGGAAAAGAACAAACTGTTTGCATTTCGAGAAGACCCTTCTCATATGTTGACAATGTTCTTTATCATACTTGGAGAAGACTATTATGTCATCCAGATAGATGACCACAAATTTTCCTCTTTGTCCAATGAAGGCAATTTCCATGGCTTGTTGGAAGGTTTCTGTTGCGTTCATCAATCCAAATGGCATTTTGGCGTATATGAATGTTCCTCAAGTGGTGAAGGTTGTATTTTCTCTATCTTCAGACATGACAAAGATCTTATTGTAGCTAGAAAATCCATCAATCATGGAGATCCTGGATGCACCTGTCACCCTCTGCAATATGTGTTCCATGCTTAGCAAAGGGTAATTATCCTTATTAGAGATTTTGTTCAGATTCCTAAAATCAACACAGAGTTTTATTTCTCCTCTCTTTCCTTACTAGAACCAGGTTGGCCACCCATTCAGAATATCTCAGAGGTATAATTATTTGGGCATCCAACAACTTCTTTACCTCCCTTTCCATAATAGGCAACAACATAGTATTTATTTGTCTTAATTTATGCCTAAATGTTTTGTCCTCCTTCTTTAATGGGATCTTATGCTCAATGATTGTTGTGTCATATGTTCTGAGGTCTTCATAGGTCCAGGCAAACACATCAGAAAATTCTTTTAATATCTTAGTATACTCGACTCTCTACTGCCTAGACAAGCTTCTTGACAAATTGACCCACTTTGGATATTCCTCTATACCAATATTGCATTCAGCTACATCTGCATCCTTAGTTGGGCCTTTAAAATTTACCTCCACATTGTTCCCATTGACCAATATTTCTAAAGGAACCATTCCTTTTGGAATGTGCTTGCTAGGTAGATGAACAATATGGTGATTAGAAATTTTATTTAAAAATACATCAGCATGAGGGTCTCCTTTGGAATCATGATCTTGATCACTGTGTAATGCATAGAACTCGTCAATAGACTCAAGAAATTTAATGATCTCAAGATCATCCTAGAACACCTTCCAATGATTGATATTGTCAGGTATAGAGGGCCTATATCTTACCTCAACATCATACGTGTGCTTATGTGTCAGTGGGACTTTGAAATGGCTCGCTAAAATAGCTAGATAATCATCCATAGTATTCTCCTCTCTTGGAATAAAGGAAATGTTGAAAGCTAAGAAGAAATTGTCAATTAGATCCCACACCTCATTTTTGTAAGTATTAAGCCTAGGGTTATTGGCTTCATAAACATTTTTGACCTGATGACCAATCATTTCAGCATCTCCAAATACTACTAGCTCTTCAATCCCCATGTCTTTCACATCCCTTATACCCAAAACAAGAGCCTCATACTCTTCCACATTGTTGGTAGCTTCAAATTCTAGTTTGTAGGAAAAAGGTATATTCTCTTGACAAGGTGACACAAAAAACACTACAACACCAACCCCTTCCTTAGAATAGGCTCCGTTGAAGAACATATTCCACACAGAGGAAGTTGGGGGAGGTATTTCATGAAAATAAATGGGTTTCTTTCTAATTTCAAGAGGGGCTTCAGAAGCATCTGCGAGCTACAATATGTTGGATACCAAATCAGTGCTCAAAGAAAAAATAGGATGGTTGATGGGGTTTTCTTCATCACTGATGATGTATGTGATCTACACTTCACTATAAAGTCTCATTTTTTCATCCCCAAAAACAAGAATGGTGTGTATGAAAGTTCCATCTGCAAGGTTCCCCCCAGTCTCTTTATCTAGGATCTAGATAGGAGAATTTCAAACTTAGGGGGAACATTAGTCACTACGATATCCATGACTAGTCTCTTCATCGACAGTTGGAACAAGGACACAACTAGCTCTTTGATAACCCCAAGGCATTTCACCTTCCTGGAATCAAAATAATACAAGTCGTGGTAGGCTTTTGTAACTTCCAATCCGAGTTATTCCATGACAATATTAGGCATAATATTGTGGGATTCTCCTGAATCCATTAATTAGTTATGAAACACCTTATCATGGATGTTCAATGAAGTGTAGAAGGGAGGGGAGGAATCATTTCTATCTTCTACCAAAGGTCCTAACATGATAGTTGTTTTCTCATCTTGCAAATTGACTGAGTCTATGGCATGAATTGTGGGTTCAAGCATCAACAACCTAGAGAGGCTTCTTTTGAAATCTTCATGCTTGACCATCTCTGAAAGGGGTACGGGGATCCTAATATTTTGAACCTCATGTTCAAAATTGAAAGGGGATGTAGGTTTTAGGATATCTTTAACTTCTGGGACAGGAGTTATGGCCACTTGAGAGGGGGTTCTAACTTTCTTAACCTTCCGTCCATATGCTACATCTTTAGCAGGCTTCTTTTCTCTGGTAGGTTGATCATCAACACCAGGATTTCCTTCTTTCTTCTTATACCTGAGGTTATACCTATTTTGGTTAATGTTGGCTCACTCAGCTGATTGTCCATGGGAGATTCCTCGTATGCCGACTGAGTCAAGTGAGGAAAAGAAGATGTGTCCCCAAGACAATGGATTTTGAGATCAAGGTCTTCATCCCCTTCTTATTCATCAACAATAAGATTATTTTGGATAGGGGTCTAGATTTTCTTATCATCTCTATCTCCTCTCCTCTGGTCTCTTTGAATAATCTGAGGAGTATTGTTAGGTCTGTTGGACAACTAAGAGGGGGGGGGGTGAATCAGTTGTTACCGTGCTTAAACAAT
>CBVK0101253870.1:10367-29643 GCA_900067695.1 Picea abies
GGGGGGGGGGGTGAATCAGTTGTTACCGTGCTTAAACAATTGTGCTTATTTTAAACTCTTTGCAGAGCACTTAATGACAATCACAATAATGCAGGGAGGTAAGCAATAGAACATTCAACATCAGTCACACATATGAATTATAAAGAGACGGATATTTCCTGAGGAAACCCATAAAGGGTAAAAACCTCTTCTTCTTGGTATGATAATTAATATTTACATTATGTACATTATCATACATATGAGCTCAAACTCATTGTGAGGATACAACCTCTGTTTTGCAAGCTGCAACTTGCTAAGAGCACCAACTCTCTGTTTTCTATAGCACCTACTGGAAGGAAGCACTAACTCCCTGGTTTCTCTAGCACCCACTAGAAGGAAGCATGAACTCCCTGGTTTCTCTAGCACCCACCAGAAGGAAGCAACAACTCCCTAAGTGTTCTAGCACCGACTGAATGGAAGGACCAACTTCCAGTCACACAAGCACCAACCTGTAAAGCAGAGAACAACAGCTCTCCCTTGCAACACCCTGCCACCCTGGTTTCTCTGGCTGCAACCAAATGGAAGATACAACTCCCTGTGTTCAAGAACCTCTGAGGAAAATAGTCCTCCCTAGCACATACCTACCACCCTAAAATATAAAACCTTGCTTTTTGTGATTTTATTACAGTGATTCAATAGTTTTCATTTTCTTACCAAGCTTATCACTGTTCAGCTATGTGACTCTGCCCTGCCTGCATTAGTGTCTCCCTTCTTGCATCCTCTTCAAATTTATGATCTTATCCTCTATCTCAGCATGCACACCTCGGATTTATCTTCTTCTCACAGATATGCATCTTTGATATGTGCACTTTCTGCCCTCTTCCACTATTCTATTATATTCAACTTATGTTCCTCATCTCTGTGTTTTCTTTCCACTGCGCATACTATAATTTTACCTTTCTACAGTTAAATTCATTTTTCACTCTACAAAGCCACAATCACTTCTATGTTCTGTGTTTTTATTCTCTCTATGCATCTTCTGCATTCTCTATTCAAAATGCTTCTGCATACTCTCCCCATGTCGAGTGCTTTGCCTGATCATCATTGCAACTCTTTAGCTTCTCTAGTGGTTAAACCCATGTGTCCATCATCACTGGGTGTTATGCCAAGATTCCTTAGTCTCTCCAGTAGTCGAGACTCTTTGTCTTATCTATCATAGTCGAGCTCATTCCCTCTGTTGCAGCTCCAGGCTCCAATGGTATTACATCTCTCAATAGCCTCTATGAACAGTCTTCATGCCAATGGAAGATGCCTCGATACTCTTCATATTCTTTGGCGATCACCCTGAAGTCTCTTTGAGTCCTCTGGTAGAAACCATCCGTCATTTCTAGTAGTTACACTATGAACCTCCAAGAAAACGCATCACCAACTGAATCACCAACTATCCAAGAGTCATGATTCAATTATGCTAACTGAATTGTAACTGAATAGTTAATCATGAAGATCAACAATAGCCCTTCGATCAAATGCTCAAATAATCAGCACCGTTGGATTAAATTCGCTCAGTCTTGCATTTATTTCACCATTTTTCATTTCGACATTTCGGCATTCATGTGGTGAAGAGTCTAAACTCTTCATGTTATGATCGTTGAAAAGGAGATTAGCTTGGTGTTATCTCCTCGCTTTCACATGACCACTGATAGTGACCATAGCCTACACCAAACAGTGCTTTTCGCATTTCGTCATTCCTGTGGTGAAGTGTTTCGACACTCCAACTCTCGGTATCTGAAACCTACACCAAAAGGTGCTTTTCATATTTCAGCATTCTGGCATTTCAGAATTCCTATGAAGAAGTGTCTCGACACTCCAAGTCGCAATCCCCAAAATGGAGCTAGATAAATGGTCCACAAGACTTCATAATATGATCCCTTATTTTCTTAATCGAACGACTGACGGGATTTCATTGTTTTTCCCTTCGAGTCATTGTGACTCCAACATTATAAAATTCATGATCACAAAATCTTCGAAGTGATTGGATGGTTCACATAACCCACTGAGATGGACGGTTGATGGGATTTCGAAGTTTTGCCTTTCGGGTTTTCGAGACTCACAATAGTCCCTTTCGGCATTTTAGATATCGAGACTTCATGATGGTGGATTTTTTTCTTGCTATGTAAAACCCCAAAATAGAAAGTTCCAATGTGACGTAAACCTGCTGATGTCACACGTGAATTGGCATGTGCCGAATAGCTGCCACATGTCACTCTGATTCGTGACTTACATGTGCCTGAAATGTTGAATCAACTTGACACTTGTCATTGCCTGATTGTGCCACTTGTCCTTAGCTGACGTGGTTTGTTGATGTGCCTGTTTCGGGATTTCGAGGTTCGCTACTTCAAAGTTAAAGTTCCTTTGATCTTTGATTTCCAGGTATGCAAAACTTTGAAATGGAGTCTTTGTTGATGTCCCTGTTTTGGGATTTCAGCGTTTCGCATTTCGTAACTTCGGGACTCCTGTGATGAAGAGTCTCGACTCTTGACTCCTCCAACTCCCAATATCCAAAACTCCGAAATGGAGTCAGATCAATGTATTTCTCCGTTCACATTTCACCATTTCAGCATTCTTGTCGTGAGTGTCCTAGACACCTCCAACTCCCAGTATCTGGAACTCTGAAATGGAGATTAAGTCGTGGTTTCACATTTTGCGATTTTATACCACGAGTTGCTTCCTTGAATCCTGGAGTTTACACTTTTGAATGGGATCCAACGATCTCTTGTTGAACTTGTCATTGCCATGCCATTATCCCTACGTTGTTGATCATGATCTTTTCCATCAATGAAAAACACGCATACTCTGCACTATCTCTTCTGATCTTATCTAGCTTTCTCTACTGCATCTTCCCAAAATACTTATGATTCCTGCCTGACACATTCTTCCCGTGCTTAAGCCATCGTCGTTGTTGTACTTGCCATAAATGACAAGAATACGCTGCTTGTAGAACATGCCATTAAGGTCTTCTATAGTTACCTCTGCTATCAACATTTTGGGGATTTTTGTAGCTTTTCTTTCCTTCTAATTCAATCTTTTACATTCTAGCAAAAAGTGATTTTAGTAGCTTGGTCGTTTCATTTGTTTGAGGGGGGGAAATAGAGGAACTAGAAGTTGGGGTTTCATACCTACCTTTTCCCTTATCTTTGTCATATTTACCCCTAAGTTTGTCAGCTGCCAATATATTGGATTCTACTTCAAGGGCTACATCTTTCATATGAGCCAAAGAGGTAGCTCTTCTTTCTCTCAATGGTAGGCAAAAGTCAAGTTGGAAAGCATTGGCATAAGTCATTTTGGAAGAGATTTCTATAGGATTAACTTTAGATGGAATCATTTTATACATCTTATTAAATCTCATTGAGAAGTCTGAAACAAATTCCCCCTCCTCCCTCTTAAGTGCCCCTAATTCTGTAATATAATAAATGATATCTTTTTTACTCCCCCAATTCCTTAAGATTGCATCATCCAGAGAAAAAATCTCGTAAATAGATCTAAGAGGCAAGTCCTTAAACCATTCCCTAACATCACCATCAAGGCTCTATACAAAAATCTCATCCACACATCTTCATTCTTGATGGCCTGAATCTTTGTGAGTTTATAAAAGGATGAAAGGTGCTATTTTGTAGTCACGTCTCCCTCCCCTCTGAATTGCGGCATGTACTTAATGTAATCTATGGATGGAAGAGAATTCATATGTTGTGGTAAAACTAGGGGGGCATATCTAGTAGCCAATATCTCATCCATCCTTTTCCTAGGAGGATTATCACCTTCCATTTGGACGTGAACTAGAGGAGAACCAGGAGGAGATGGAGTTCGGACAGTGATCAGAATCTGGACCAGGGGTCAAAATTTAGCCCAAAAATCAAAGTGCTTGGAATCACTTCAAATAAATAGGTGCGTAGGCCTCATCTTCATGAACCCAATGCACTTTGAATGGGTTCAAATGGACATCGGATGAGTGCAATATCACGTTCTGTTCAATTTTCCAAATAGGCAAAAGAAATTGCTGACTATACAGTTCGTACAACTGACGTGGTAGGTGTTGAGTTGGCATCATGTCATATAGATGACATGGCATGATGTTGATGTGGTAGGTGTTGAGTTGGAAAACAATTGGTAGGACACATGGGTGAATAGATTGTTGACACATGGCATCATTGTGGCAAATGATATGGTGCCACATGGCCCAGGCGTGGGCTGCCATGTGGCACCTTGATGTTTGGTGTAAAATTTATGTGGAGTCTGTGGGAGTTGAACCTCGGATCTACACATAGGGAAAAGTCTTGGTAATGGCTGCCCAACTAGCATGCCATGCTATGGTTCTTAACAACTATATGTCTTTCAATATATTTGAAATTGAATTTTTGTGTAGTTTGGGCATGGGTCCGGGCTGGGGCTTAGGCATGGGTCCGGGCTAGGGCTTAGCCTCAGCCCCCATTTACGTATGCGCCACCATATGACCATGCCATAAGACCTATTTCCATTCATTTGCATGGGATTTTTAAATGGTTCCCCAATCATGCACTTGACACTTGTCGTGACCACAATAAATCTTGCAACGAGGGCCTAAAAATGCACTAGGACATGGCCATATGGCCCCATGCACCCAACACCTCCGCCTTTGGGGGCCCTAATTCCTCTAATGGTGCGAAAATTTGGCGCATTTTGTGGAGATGCATGTGTTTGTTGGGTTAAGGCATGATAAATTCCTAGAAGCCACGTTACTCACATAGGAGTGCATTTTGGCGAACCAGAGACAACAAGCTTGAAGGAGAAAAATGGTAGGAGGTCTACCTTCTTCATTTTTTGGCCAAATGAGGTGCTGAAAAATCCCAGATAGGGATTTTTGGATGTTTTGAATCCATTGGTATAGTTTTCAAATGCATTTGGAGACTTCTATAGTATTTTTTTCTACAGGGAAGTTTCAGAGAGCTCTAGGGAGCTTAGGGCCACCATTGAAGGAGGCCATGCCCAGGGGAACCAAAGTCCATTTTTAGTGACTAAATAGTCATTATTGACTAATTGATATGCTATGAACTCATTGGAATAGGTTGCAGGGGCATTTGAGGACTTTTGTAGGTGTTTTTCCACAAGGAATATCAGGGAAGCTCAAGGCCACCAGTAGAAGAGGTCATGCCCAGATGAGCCATGGTATGTTTTTAGAGTTCTAATTATCATTTTTGGGGTTTTTATGTATTCTGAACCCAATGGTATAGACAGTAAATCCATTGGAGTTGAGAAGAAGCTTGTAAAATAATTTTAGACAAACTAATCCCAGAAAGCCTAGTCCATTGATGGAGGCTCAAGGAGATGTAGCTCAGTTGGGGGTGAACTCCTTTATCATGTTGTTATTGTTGTGAGTTGTTGCTTATATTTTTCTGCAAGTTATGCTTGTTTTTGTATTCTTTAGACAAAATATTTAACCTTTTGAAAAACTCACACATAAACACCTAAAAGAAGCATAAAATTGACACATAAATCCTCTTGCACAACTAAGACATTGGGAAAGTTCCTAATGTTTATTTTAATGGAGTAGAGGGTGCTTGCATAGAAAAACAAGTCAGCCCCCTATTTTCAAATCAGGTGGTATAAGAGCATATTTTTTCTCATGTGATTGCCATTGATAGCTAGAGATTTAGATGTTGGTATTATTGTGCAAGTTTTATGTTGAAGTTTGATATCTTGCAAGGATGGAGGAAGCTTCAAACAATAAGAGTTCTCATCTATCTTCATTAGCCAAGATATTTTACAAAGAGATGTTGAAGGCATTTGTAACCATGAGAGATATGGTGCAAGAGATGTTGGAGGATAGGAAGGAGAGCATTTTCCTTTAAGAGCAGTTGATGGCCATGAAGGAGGAGAAGCACCAACTTCTTGAAAAGTTGCATGAGATGGAGACTCAACTCCATGAGGAAAAACAAGCCCTTACCAAGTAAATGCATTAACATAAGGTATGTAATGCTAGTTTTTCTTCAAATTCCTCTCAAAATGAATGCTTTGGTGTTTTTGAGAACCATACTAGAGGAATAGGGTCCAAGCTATTGTTAAAAATGGGCTATGAAGGTAAAGGGTTAGGAAAACATGCACAAGTCATTGTTGAGCCTATTGTTGTTGAAGAGAGGCCCAAGTATAGGGGTCTTGGATATGAACAGAAAGATGGAGCATATTCCAAAGTTGAGGAGACAAGGGAAACAATTCCAAGAACAAATTTTGTTGCAAGTTCAATCCCTTAAGAATGAAAAGTATGTGTTCAAGATGAATGAAAATGTGAGAAACAAGAGATTTGTGACAACCATGAGGATAAGAAAATTTTGTTGGTCTTCAAAAGAGAGCTAGTAACTCTTCAAATTCACCTCCTCAAGAAGGTGATAAAGGTGAATGTTCAAGAACTTTTTTTGCAAGTTCAATCCCTCGAGCATGCAAATTGTGTGTTCAAGATGAATGCAAATGTGTGAAACAAGAGAATGGTGACAACCATGAGGACAACAACATTGTTGTTGGTCTTCAAAAGAGAGCTAGTAACTCTTCAAATTCACCTCCTCAAGAAGGCGATAAAGGTGAATGTTCAAGGTATATTTCTGCCTATGATTCAGTTGCTTTTGATTATGTTAAGCATGGTAAATTTGCATGTAAAAATGGAAGAAAAAGTCCATGTACATATTGCGGTTTAGATAACCATCATGTGTCAAGATCTTAGAAAAGATTGACCACATTCAGGAAACTTTCCAAGCAAAGGAAACTTGAAAAGAAGATGCAAAAGATTTGCACTCACTGCCAGAAGAGAGGTCATCTCATCGACCAATGTTGGACATTGCATCCAACCACTCATCCACAACTTAAGAAGAATATGGATAAAGATACTAGAAAGAATGGAAGAGGAGATTCCATCATCGATGTGAGTGAAGATGATTCACAAGAAGAGGATTTTCAAAAGAAAAAGTCACCATTGAATTGGTTTGGTAAGAAATGGTTAGATTTCTTGAACAAGTAAGGCTTGCATTTCTTTGTTTGTAGATGCACATTTCAGCCTTATGTATGCATTTCTGTTGAAAGTATGACAAGTTGCATCAGTTTATCACAACTTGTATGATGCAAGTTTGCATGTGAATGCAATTCTATTGAAGGCATTCTTGTTGTTGCTCAACTTCACCAAGAGGATGTAAATGATGGGTATGATACTCACTTATGGCAGCCATTTAGCTTTTCATTTCATCTCTTATGTACCCACATGTTTTTGGGTTTATGTACTTATGTTTTTACTTGAAGGAGAGTTGAAGAGCTATGCACATGCATGTGATTTTGTATGTGTGTAAACAATGAACTTTGTGATAGTTCATTATGAGTGACTCATGATTGTAACATGGTTGTGTATCATGAATGTCGACATTTGGGAAGGTCGATATGTTTCAAATGAGTCTCGACTTGTGTCGATGTTGTCTTGATGACTATGTTGTGTCGATCATGTTTTTCAACTTATGTTTAATCAATGGTGTTTTTTGACTTGTAAGTCGATATTGAGTACACCAAGATGCAGGAAAATTCCATGTACCTTGATGAAGTACAAGATGCGACTGTTTGCTTGAAGAGCAAAAAGACTTTGTTGGCATCATTTTCAATTTTGTATAAAGTTTGTTTTCAATATTGATGGTTTTCTTGGTTTTTGAGAAGATGTCGTGGGAAAGTATTTTTCATCCATTGTAGAGAGGATTGTGTTGATGCCAAAGAATTCACAAGAGGGACTTGATTCTCAGAGGGAAGGCTAACAACATTCCAAGAACAAAGAGAATAGTGGGTCAGTAGTAGCCAGAGAACAGTGGTTGAGTGACATAGCCAATTGTAGTGCAAGGCATGTCAAGGTACCCAAGTGATTACCAAAAAGACTTTTCAAGTAGAATCAGTTGATAGAACTTGGAAGTAGAAGAGTATTAAATCTCAAGCAAATAATCATCAGCTTTTGTGGGTCCAAAAGTGTTTCAGTGGGAAGGTGTGATCAGAATCTGGACCAGGGGTCTAAATTTAGCCCAAAAATCAAAGTGTTTGGAATCACTTCAAAACAAAAAGGTATGTAGGCCTCGTCTTCACAAACCCAACTCACTTCGAATGGGTTCAAACGGACATCGGATGAGTGAGATATTGTGTTCTATTTGATTTGCCAAACAGACAAAAAAATTTGTTGACTGTACAGTCTATACAGCTGACGTGGTATGATGCTGACATGGCAAGTTCTAAGTTGGAAGACAGTTGGAAGGACACATGGGAGAATAGATTTCTAACACATGGCATCATTGTGGCAAATGATATGGTGCCACGTGGCCCAGGCATTGGCTGCCACGTGGCACCTTGATGTTTGGTGTAAAATTTATGTGGAGGCCGTGGGAGTCGAACCTGGATCTCCACATAGGGAAAATTATTGGCTAGGGTCACCCAACTGGAACACCATGCTATGGTTCGTAACAACTATATGTGTTTCAATATATTTGAAATCGAATTTTTGTGTAGTTTGGGCACGGGTTCGGGTTGGGGCTTAGCCCCAACCCCTGTTTATGCATGCACCACCATACGACCATGCCATAAGAATTGTTTCCATTCATTTGTGTGGGATTTTCAAATGGTTCCCCAAGCATGTGCTTGACACTTATCATTCCCACAATAAATCTTGCAACGAGGGCCTAAAAATGTGTTGGGATGTGGCCATATGACCCCCATGCGCCCAACACCTCCGCCTTTGGGGGCCCTAATTCTGCTAACGTTGCGACAATTTGGTGCATTTTGTGGAGATGCGCATGTGTGGTGGGTTTAGGCATGGGAAATTCCCAGAATCCAGGTTACTCACATAGGAGTGCATTTTGGCAAACCAGAGACAACAAGCTTAAAGGAGAAAAATGGCAGGAGGTCTATCTTCTTCATTGCTTGGCCAAATGAGGTGTTGAAAAAGCCCATCTAGGGGTTTTTGGATGTTCTGAATCCATTGGTACAATTTTCAAAGGCATTTGGAGACTTATATTGCAAGGTTTTCTACAGGTAATTTTTAGAGAGCTCTAGGGAGCTTAGGGCCACCATTGAAGGAGGCCATGCCCAGGGGAGCCAAAGTCCATTTTCAGTGATGGAATAGTCATTATTGACTAATTGATATTATTTGAACTCATTGGAACATATTGCAGAGAAATTTGAGGACTTGTACAGGTGTTTTTCCAAAAGGAAGCTCAGGGAAGCTCAAGGCCACTAGTAGAAGAGGTCATGCCCAGATGAGCCATGATCTGTTTTCAGAGTTCTAATAGTCATTTTTGGGGTTTTTATGTGTTTTGAAACCAATGGTATAGTCAGTATATCCATTGGAGTTGCACAGTAGCTTGTAAAATAATTTTATACAAACTAATCCCAGAGAGCCTAGTCCATTGGTGGAGGCTCAAGGAGATGTAGCCCAGTTGGGGGTGAACTCCTTTATCATGTTGTTATTGTTGTGAATTTCTAGTTATATTTTTCTTTAAGTTATGTTTGTTGTTGTATTCTTTAGATGACATATTTAACCTTTTGAAAACCTCACACATAAACACCTAAAAGAAGCATAAACTTGACACAGAAATCCTCTTGCACAAATAAGACATTGAGAAAGGCCCTAAAGTTTATTTTAATGGAGTAGAGGGTGATTTCATAGAAAAATAGGTCATCCCCCTATTTTCAGATCAGGCAAGTGAGGGTGGGGTTGTGTTTCCTGGAGAAAAGGGAAACAACGGAGGATTTGGAGAAGAAACCGTAGGGCTTGAGGGAAAAAAGGTTTCCATCTTTGTCAAAAAAACAACTGTAATAGGAGGTGGAGTAGTGAAACTAGGAGAGGGGAAATCAGCAAGAAAAGTCCCAAAATCTAAACTTCTAGAAGATCCAACAGAGGGTGTAATAAGAAAATGGGAAACAACTACTGGAGTTTCTATAGGATGATAGTGAAAATCATTAGAAATACCTGGTTCAACAACATAAGTATTTTCCTAAAGGGTCTTTCGTCTTCTGATAATTTTCTCTGGGTTAGCTTTAGGTGTTGCTAAAGGCAGTTGTGGAGTAGACCTCATGTGTCTACCTTTGGAAGCCACAACTAACATAGTGAATTCGTAACAATGGAGTCGCTAGGTGAAAATTTGCAATCTTCAATGTACTGAGTTCTGATGCACCTTCAGAATCAGTGGACTTTGTCGTTCAATCCTAGGGAAAATCTTCAATCCGTCCTCGGCAACAGCGCCAAAAAATGTTAGCACTAGAAGTCACCTCTGGATTGCATCAAAAGTAATCTCAGTACCCATCATAATTTTTGTGTCAAGATTTGGTTTTCAAAGAGGTCAAATGGGAGAAGACTTGAGATGATATCATTTTAGCTCAGCAAACTAGACTAGCATGCACAAGCGATGAGGTCTGGAATCAACTTCATTTAGTGAGTCAGAGTAAGGGGGAGTAGAAGGAATACTTTGGTGAGAAAATGTAGAGGCATGTCATGAACATCAGGTCTTTCGGTAGCCTAAGGAAGAAAAACTCAAAAACAAGATCTTCTTGGGTTCCAACTTTAATGAAAAATGAAAGAAATCATGACAACATTATAATCAAACATTCATCATAACACAATCACGAAAATTCATTTGAATCAATCATTCATGAACTCTCTCAGTATCAGAGGAAAATAATATGGAGAAAGAAAGATAACTTAGATTAATCAAGAAATCTTAGATCACCATACATAACCAGAGAACCAAAAACTTCACTAAAACTTTACAATACGGGAGCTTAGCTCTACCATCGACCATAAAAAAATATAAAAACCGAGTATTTATACTCGAAACAGATTACCATCACTGGTAGCATGACCTAGCTACTACAATCAAACCTTCACATATGCATCTTCTTTTGTTAGTGTGTACATGCATTCTTATGTCAGATGCGAGTTCAGATCAGTATGGACTTTGCAGGAAAGTTCGGTGACAGGGGAACTTTGGACCGACAGTCTTCTTTCATGGCTAGTTCTTCCATGGTTTCTATTTATGTTGTGAAACGAGGTTTCAACCATATTCCCCAATTTCATTAACTACTTTCATCGAGATCGATAAAAAACCTGACACTCCTATACGTTCCAGGCGAGCTCACGACTCCTTCGAGTCCATTCTAGTGCCTCAAGGCCACACAGATATTTCTTTGTGACCAACTCAGGTGCTTCAGCCTTTTGCACGGCTCCTTTCCATTGCCTGACGCGACCTCTATCCATGACCTTACACATTCCCATATGAACTTTTAGGATTTTGTCTGTTGGGAGTCTTCACTCCCCTTGATTTCAAATATCTCAATGTTCTATCCAACGAAATGACCCATCTAGATCGATGGTCAGATTTTCTTTTATCTTGATTCCTATGATCATTTCTTTGAGCAATCTCAGCCTCCCTTTGCTTGATAGGCACTTTATACCAACAGATCGGATGGCATGCATCCCCTTGCTTTATAGCCCTTCTTCCATATGAATGCAGGCTATGATCATGGGCCCAACTCTCAGGTGCATCATGATTTTGTGTCCCATGAACTCACGTCATTCTCCAGGATCAAACCTCTGAGTCACGAAATCATGATCTCTTGGATTAGGTGCCACATGTCTCCTATGATCAAACGACCCAGAAGAATATCGACATTTTGGGACCCGAGGCTTTGCACCTTGCTCCATGCTAAAACCCCTAAAACACGAAATCATGATTTTTCTTATCTGCTACCACGTGCTTCCCCAGTTGGATGGCCTAGATCATTTTGTGACTTCGTGTTTCATAGGTTTGCATGACTCTTCTCTTTGACCTTTCTGATTCACAAAATCATGGCTATGTAGATCGTGAAACACTTGTTCTTCTGAAATGAACGGCTCAAATCATTTCATGATTTCGTATTTCACGAGTCCTCGTGACTCGGCCCTTTGACTACTCCATTATGTGAGTTAGCGAAATTCTAATCCCATGCCATTTGTCCTTCCTAGGATCGATGACTAGGATTGGCCTCGCAATTTTAGAACTCTAACACTATACTTCATGCAACTTTATGATCCCGTTCACTCAATGGCCATCGATCTGAAATTCCTGATGGGTTCCTGTTGTTGAAATCTGATCTTGCTCACTCACTTGATTTGAGTCCATACCAGCCCGCTCTAAGTGTTGTGCTTCTGCTAATGGTTGTAATTTATTTGAACAATTGCCCAGATGAATGACTGAGGGACCTGGAAAACAAATGATAAATAATAGAGGTCAAGAGAGAACTGATAAGTCTTTAGAGAAAACATGTCAATCAAATAGACAAAGGAAGACAGAAGAAAACTACAAGCCAATAATAAAAATTACAATCGAGTTTGCAAGAGGAGGAGAGCCAAGCAAAAATATAGACCTAGGTAGAAACCACAAACCCTTAAGGTTTGACAAGTTTATGTGATAACATAAGACTGAAGAAAAAGGGGCTAGCACCCAAAAGTGAATTGTTGCAGAATAGAGTCGGGATTAGAGATAGAATCATGGGAATCTTTGATCAACCAAGACCCATAGAAAATAGAGTCTGATAGTATTTTGATTGAATAAGATTGTTTGAGTTATTCTGGAGAATTATTAAATACTGATAGCCTCACAAAATTCGATTGCCTGTACATTTTTGCAGCATTACCAATTGTCAGAACCAAACATAATTGTCACCTAGTGAATAGAAATGAAGGAAGCACAAGACTCTTACATTCCATAGGATGAATTTAGCGGAATGGATGTCCATTTAGTAATTGAAGGAAGAAAATCCAATGGGCATGGAGAAGAAATAGATAAAAAAGTGAGCATGATGAACATCATAAAAAAATTGCAAAAAGAAGTCCAAATTCACCAGGAAGATAACAAAAGGCTTATGAGAGCCATGGAGAAACAGGGAGACTTCAATATGAAGCTAATGTGGAGCCTAGAAAGAATTGAAAATAAATTGGATAAGGAAAGTGCATCTAGTAAATCAGGAAGTCACATGACCCCTGATGAGGAAAGAAGAGGAAGAAGTGGTAGAAGACATCACTAACACTTCCAAAAGCATTCCCATAAGAGAGCACACAGTAGCTCAACTCTATCCCTTGTCAGGAAGCATAGGAGATTTGAAGTGGATGACCTGAAGTGTAAAATGAATAAGATAAAAAATCCTACTTTTGATGGAGAGCACAATAAATATGAAGATGTTGAGGCATGGCTGTTGTGTATGAGAAATATTTCCAACTACAGAATTACTCTTCTCATGCAGAAGGAAGAATTTCCATCTACCATATAAAAGGAAAGGTGTCCATATGGTGGGATCAACTTGTGAAAGTGCAACACATCAGAGAGAAGAATGCTACATGGAAGGAATTCAAAAGGCATTTTGAAAGGAAGTACTTAACTAAGAGCTATTATGACAAGAAAATGAAAGAGTTCGTTGAACTCAAGCTAGGTAGTATGTCCATTGATGAGTATGAAAGAATATTCTTGGAGTTGTTGAAGTATGTTCCCTTCATCAAGGACGAGACAGTTAATATTCAAAGGTATTTGAGTGGGATGCCATATTTCATCACTTACAAGATCCATTATGATGATCCAAAAACTATGGAAGAAACCATAAGGAGAGAAAAATGTTTATTTCATCAGCTGAAAGGGAAACCTATTTTCTAGAAGGATTGGGAAGACAAGAAGAAGTTTAAAAGGGAGCAAAGGCAACAGGGTAACAAGCCACCATTTTTTAGAAATAGTTCTTAAGGATAGCCCATTTTGAGAGAGCTCGGGATGGTTGAAGTAGGTGGGAAAAGACCAAGGCAGACACCTATGGAATGATGGGGTTGTAAAGGAGATCATAGGTATAGATATTTTCCTCACATAAGTGACAAAGTGAGAGTTGTTCACAATGTTCAACAAGAAGAAACAATGGAGATCATGGGCAGAAGAGTACCAAGGATCTATGCATCCCTGGACAATAAGCAAGTTGATTTTCAATCACACATGATTGAAGTTGAAGGTATGATCAATAACCATGTCTTTACTATTTTAATAGACTCAGGAGCTAGTCATAGTTACATAGATCCTAAAGTTGTGGAAAGATTTTTTTTTCCAAGAAGAAGGCATGGGAAATATTTCCTGGTACAGCTGGCTACAGGAGCCAAGAGAAAGGTTGTTGAATTGGTTAAATCATGTCCAGTGGGCATGAATGGACTAAGTACCAAGGAACATTTGAACATCTTTCCTTTAGAATCATATGATTGCCTAATTGGTATGGATTGGTTGGACCAACACCATTCCATATTAGACATCCATAACAAGGCATTCACTTGCTTGGATGAGGAAGGAATTCAGAGAGAAGTCCAAGGAATTACTAGGGAAGTTACTGTCCTAGAAATATCAGCAATGCAGCTAAAGAAGTGTTACAAGAAGGGATGCCGAACATTTTCAGCTCATATGGAAGAAGCATCTAAGGATAAGGTGCAAAATATGGAGGATCATGCAGTCCTAGAAGATTTTGAAGATGTGTTCAAGGAGGTACCAGGACTACCTCCAAAGAGAGATATTGATTTCTCTATAAATTTAATTCTTGGAGCAGCTCCAGTATCAAAGACTCCTTACATAATGAGTATGCCAGTGCTAAAGGAACTACAAATGAAGCTTGTAGATCTTCTCAAGAAAGGGTATATATGCCCAACTATATCACCTTAGGGTGCCCCAGTCATGTTCATGAAGAATAAATATGGGACATTGAGATTGTGCATTGATTTCAAACAGTTGAACAATTTACTATAAAGAGCAAGTATCCTCTACCAAGGATTGATGATCTCTTTGATCAGTTAAAGGATTCAAGGATATTTTCAAAGATAGATCTGATGTTAGGATACCATCAGGTAAGGGTTAAAGAGGAAGAGATCAGCAATACCACCTTCAGGACAAGGTATGGTCATTATGATTTCACAGTGGTGCCATTTTGGTTATCAAATGCCCCAGTTGTTTTCATGTGCTTAATGAATGGTGTTTGCTGAAAATATTTAGACAAGTTTGTCATTGTATTTTTGGACGACATCCTTGTATATTCAAATTTGGAAGAAGAGCATGAACATCATTTGAGGATGGTGTTGCAAGTGCTAAGAGAGAATCAACTATGTGCTAGATTGAGCAAGTGCTCATTTTATCAAAACATAATTCACTATTTTGGGCATATCATATCTGAAGAAGGAATAGTCATGGACCTTGAAAAGATTGAGGCCATTAAAGGGTGGACAAAAACTGAAAATGTGACAGAATTCAGATCCTTCATGGGTATATATGGCTACTATAGAAGGTTCATTGTAGGGTTTTCGAGAATAGCTCATCCCATCACTTCCTTGCAAAGGAAGGGGGAAAAGTTTCTATGGACAGAAGATTGTGAAAAGACCTTCCAGCAATTGAAGTAGTTGTTAACCAGTGATCATTTTCTGAATATTGCAAATCCAGATGAAGATTTCATGGTTTTCACATAATCATGCAAAGAAGGACTTTGTGGAGTCCTTAGTCAGAAAGGATTTGTGATGTGTTTCGAGTCCAGAAAATTGAAAGAGCATGAAAGGCTCTACGCCACTCATGATTTGGAGTTGGCATCCATAGTGCATGCTTTGAAGAAGTCAAGGCACTACCTCATGGGAAAGAGGTTTGAGTTGAGGAAAAACCATAATGGTTTGAAGTATTTGTTTGATCAACATACTTTGAATGCTAGGAAGAGTAGATGGTTGGAATTTCTCTGTGAGTATGAATTTGATATTAAGCACATCAAAGGAAAGGAGAACAAGGTGGTTGATTCACTCAGTGGGAGAGTGTGTGAACTGCATGCTACATCCACTAGCATGTATCAGATGGATCTTAAAGGAAACATTCATGAGGCTGCAAAAGCTTATTTGTAGTACATGGAATTCGTAACTAAATTCCAGCAAGGTAAAATGCAGCAGAAAGCTGAAGATTACGAATTGGGAATTGATGGAATTATCTTGTACTTAAACATAGTTTATGTACCAAATTCTGTGCAATTGAGGATTGTGATTTTAAAAGAGATGCATAATGTACCTTATGCGGGACACCCAGGATATCAAAAGACAATTTCAACAGTCAAGAGACAATATTATTGGCCAAGAATGAAGAAAGAAACTACATAATACATAGATAAATGCAGGGAGTGTCAAAGGGTCAAGGCAGAGCATACACACCCAGTTGGGTTGTTGCATCCATTACCCATTCCTCAGTGGAAGTGGGAAGTGGTCACAATGGATTTCATCACATGATTACCCAGAATAAACAAACAACATGATTCCATCATGGTGGTGGTAGATAAGCTCACAAAGGTCGCCCATTTTATTCCATTGAAAACTACTCACAAGGTAGCTGATGTTGTTGATATTTATATGAGGGAAGTAGCACACTCACATGGAATTCCCAATAAAATTGTGTCTGATAGAGACCCAAATTTCACCTCTAATTTTTGGACAGGATTATTTAAGGGGTTCGAAACGAACTTGAACTTCAACATAATTTATCATCCTGAGTCTGATGGACAAACAAAAATAGTAAATCAAGTGATAGAAGATATGTTAATAATGTATGTGATGGGAAAACCATCTAAATGGGAAGATTATATACATTTGTTAGAATTTGCCTACAAAAATGGGTATCAAGCATCACTGAAGATGAGCCCGTTTAAAACACTTTATGGCAGAAAGTGCAACACCCTAGTAAGTTGGGACAACCCAACTGATAGGGAGGTGGTTGGGGCATATTTTCTCAGGGAAATGGAAGAGAAATTGTTAAAGATACAACAGTATTTGAAGGCTTCCCAAGACAAGCAGAAAATCTATGCAGACAAAAGTAGAACCCATAGGGAGTTTAAAGTGGGTGATCATGTTTTCCTGAAGGTGAAATCCAACAGAAGTTCCTTGAAGATGGGAAGTTGTTCGAAGTTGGCAGCCAGATATTGTGGACCATTTGAAATCATAGAAAGGATTGGACTAGTAGATTACACTCTTGCATTGTCTGCATCCATGACAATTCATAATGTATTTCATGTATCATTGCTTAAGAAGTAAATACCTGATGTTAATCATGTGATTGATTGGAATGTGATTTAGGTGGAGCAAGAAGGCACTTTGCAAGTGCAGCACGTGCACATACTAGACTAGAAGAGAAAGAAACTCTAGAATCAAATCGTAAATATTGTAAAGGTTCAATGGACCTAGTACGGTCCTGAGGACGCAACATGGGAGCATGAATATGCTATGTGGGAAGAATACCCTCATCTTTTTGAAGATTTTGGAAATCTTGTTTTTGTTGTGTAAATAAGTTGCACTAAGGATAGTACAAAAATAAGGGCAGGGGATTGTAACACCCCAAGGCCAAGCCCCTATTGAATTGTAATTATGTTTGTAGGTTGGTGAGACAAGTGTTTATAAGTTGGAATACTTATGTTTTTATTAAGCCGGAAAGCCCAGATGCTAAGGCCAATGAGCCTAATTTCTGTATATGTAAATACTCACATCATTAATAAAATTACGTCACTGCATGTAGAATAACCATGAAGAAAGAGTTATGGGGGACTAAGATCCACTAGGAAGGGAAAGGGAAGGGGCTAAGTGTCTAGGAATAAGGGCTAAGCTAGAGGGCTTACCTCTAAAGGAATAATATTATATTATTATTTCATAGAGGCTAATGTTTGACATAACCATGTTCTCCTAAGTTCCTGGGGAAAGGGGACGAGTGTTAAGTGGAGCTCATGCAGCTTTAGGGAGACATGTGTCAACCTGGGCACATGTCGTTTTTAGGTGGGAAAGTCAACTTGTTGGGGGTTACCTCACCACCCTCACCATTCTCGCGATGGTCGTCACTCTTTAGTTCATCCATACTCCCCACAGATGCATGCACTGAGACAAAGAGAGGTAGAACCTTGACACAACCATCCATTGTGTCCATCGTCAATCTCTACAAATTCTGAAACTTGCACACCGATGTAATGAAGCTAATCATGCTTCCAGTGAAGCACATCATGACTGTGTAGTGTTTGATCCATATCGCTCCTTAGCCTTTGTTGTTTCTACCCACATTCTCTCTGGACTAGTTTGGCTTTCTCTCATTACTAGAGCCCTTACCCTTTTTTTTTAATGCAAAGGTTACCCACTAAACTTAGGAGATGAATAGAAGAGATAGGTTGTCAGGCCTATGAGAAACTCTCTCCATGTGAGAGAGTGTGTTGGGGAAGTGAGTTCTCCTGAAGGGAGTCATGTAGCAGCTACAATACTCTGAGACTTCCAGTCCAGCTTGTTTTTGAAGCCCTAGAAGGGGGGTCGACAACCGATGGACTTGTGATAGTGAAGGTGTACATTCCTAGGGTGGGACATGCATGTGGGGAATGAGGGTCTATGGGTTGCGGGTGTAAGTGGCTCCTAGGAGAAAATCCTTCATGTTGAACTGTGTGACTTTCTTGTTGTCCTTGCCAAGCCTAGGAATCCCTTTCTTTGTGGATTTTAGTCTCAGCTCGGGGGTGACCTACTACTGAGCATGATGAGCAACGTGGTCTAAGGTTGGGAGGTTTGTGGAAGATAAGTACCAAATCTCTAATCTCTGCATGAAGTGTATATTGAAATCAAGTTATAATGTTATTAGAATTGTCTGTATATATTGCATGTATGTTTTAATGTTGTTTATGCATGAATAGGTGCATGAACATAATTCTATAGTTGTTTAAATTGCATTAGATAGATATGTATATGAATATATATGACTATCAGATGTTATCTCTATTTGTTCATGTTAAGTTTTATATGTGAATATTTCCACAAAGTTATTTGGTGGCATGGCCTAGCCTGTTGGTTTAAGGTCGGGAATGGTCACAGAATGGTATCAGAGTAGAAAGACAAACATACAGTTGATCGGATTAGCCACAGTTTTATCAATAGATTGTCAACATTTCATATCCAAAATAGGATCCATCTTCAGGAAAATGAGCCTGGGTTAAGATGAAGGAAAGAATTGGTATCTAAATACTGGAAGTGTGGGGAAAACCTAGATGTCAGCTAAGTTTCCTAGTAAAATAATATGATTAATTCTTTTAAAGTTTTATTAGGGTTTCATATTTTGGTTATTTAAGTTTTAGGGTTTATTCTAAACTATTATTAATTTAATGTTCTTATCTTAATATTATTTAACTATGTTCTAGGTATTGTATTAATGAAATAGTAGGATGTGAGATCGGAAGA